>CAUYPK010058729.1:0-24487 GCA_963574355.1 Loris lydekkerianus | reverse complement strand
ACCCATGAATGGATTAATAAATTGTGATATATGTACACCATGAAATATTATACAGGCTTAAAAAAAGATGGAGACTTTAACTCTTTTATGTTTACATGGATAGAGCTGGAACATATTCTTCTTAGAAAAGTATCTCAAGAATAGAAGAAGTATCCAGTGTACTCAGGCCTACTATGAAACCAATTTATAGTTTTCATACAAAACCTATAACCCAATTATAGCCCAATAAGGAGGGGAAAGAAGGGATGGAGGGGAGGGGGGGAGGAGGATTGGTGGTGCATTGAGCCATGGTGCATTTTACAAGGGTATATATTAAATTTACTAAGTGTAGAATATAAATGTCTTAACACAATAACTAAGAAAATGTGGTGAAGGCTATGTTAATTAGTTTGATGAAAACATTTCAAATTGTATATAAAACCAGTACACTGTACCCTGTGATTGCATTAATTAAAAAAAAAAAAAAATCAGTGTTATAAATGACAAAGAGACTAAAGAGCTATCACAAGAGTGTGGAAGACCAAGAAAACATGCCGCATAAATGCAGGAGGGCCCTAGACTGGATTCTGAAACGAGGGAGAGTTCACTAGTGAAAGACAGCACTGTCTTCGTTGTGACAAAAATTCCATGGTTATTTTAGATGTTAACATAGGGAAAACTGGGGGAGTATTCTATATACTACTTTTGCAACTCTTGGGTAATCCTGAAGTTATTTAAACCTTTTTACCTGGCTTGGCACCCATAGCACAGTGGTTATGGTGCCAGCCACGTACACCATGGCCGGCAGGTTCAAACCTGGCCTGGGCCAGCTAAACAAGAATGACAACTGCACCCAAAAAACAGCTGGGTATTGTGGTGGGCACCTGTTGTCCCAGCTACTTGGGAGGCTGAGGCAAGAGAATCGCTTAAGCCCAAGGGTTTGAGGTTGCTATGAGCTGTGATGCCATGGCATTCTATTGAGGGCAACAAAGTGAGACTCTGCCTCAAAAAAAATAAATAAATAAATAAAAATAAAATAAAATAAAATAAAATAACTTTTTACCTATGAAATGCCTTAACAATTTAGGATGATGGTTCAGACGTAGCCATGAAACTTATTAAAGATTATGTTTTATGTAGTTATGATTTTTGAACCCTGTGAAGCCTTGGATCCCACGTTGTATATAATATTACATCAAAACGAAGTTTGCATTGCTGTTGTTTGTGAAGCACGGAAGTGTATCACCAACTCTGCCAGCAATCATTAAAATGTCATGTGAATGCCTTGTCCTAACTGAACCCCCAGTAATGTTCAGTGCACACGTAGTGCCGTCTTACTCTGCCTGGCCTCCACAATCCTCAGAGGCCCTGCTCCAACAGAAAAGAAAGAGGAACAAAGCATGGCCATATGGTTGCCCTCCCCTGTAATAAAATATACTGTGACTAAGTAGGCTCAGAAGCAGGGGGAAACTGATTGGGAGGAACATGTATTTATTTCCAGTATTTATTTTCTCAAATTATGTTTTCATGTTCAGCTGAGGCTCTAATTATGAGTACAGGATTTGAGACTGCAGATTTGCAATTATTTAATTATACATAATATTTAAATGTGTGCTTTTAATTGCATGTGCCATTGCACGGTAATTGTACTTTATCATGAAAAGTTCTGATTTTAAAATTTGGACATATTTTCTAGCAAAGTTTTGCTGTTGACAAAGGTACTAACATGACTGTATATTAGGTGTCTCATCTGTGACGTCACCTTCTCGGTGGCCCTGCCACCCATTTTACTTTTCTGTGCTTACTCTACCTTAATTTACATGAATTTAAAATCAATTGGCCTCTAAACTCCACTAAAAAGAACTATGGCACATTTTCCTATTTTATGCAATTACTGTGTGTGCTAAGGAGAAACACAGCTCAATTGGACCACCATATCCATGGATTCCATGTCCGTGGATTCAACCAACAATAGATTAAAAATGCATAAAAAATAAAATAATGAAAAATAACAGAATAACAATAAAAATGATTAAAATGAAAAAAAATACAGTGTAACAAACAACTATTTGCCTAGCATTTCTATTGTATTTGGTATTATATGTAATCCAGAGATAACTGAAGGAACGTGGGACAGAGTGCACAAGTTACATGCAAATCCTATGCCAATTTTCCATAAGGGACTTAGGTACCCACAGATTTGGGTATCCACTGGACATTCTGGAACCAATTTTCTAGGGATACTAATGGGCGACTGTATTTGTGAGAAAGGTTAAATTTTGTTTTTTTTTTAATGCCGATATACTTTATAGCCATGGCATGTAATGATTTGCTTCATGCACCTGCCAATGCCAAAATCTAATTCTGCTCTCCCCATCAAGTTCACTGAAAAGCTACATTCATTATAAAACGTGTCCAACCTTCCTCCCATGGATTTATAAAGTAATTTCCATCATAAGGATGATAAAATTATCTAAATGCTTCTTCTTGATCAGTACTTCTTACACAGTAAAGACCATTTGGTTGTTTCATTCCCTCGGCTATGTTCTTTTCTTTACTCTTGAATGAGAAGTTCTATATCAAAGTGATGATTTCTCTTATTTGAAAATTTTGTTTTCCTGCCAAATTTGGGTTCTGCTTTCAACTTCCTACTTTGTGTAAGACTACATTTCCTTGTCTGGGTCTCATGTTCTCAAGAAGAGGCTTTTCTTTTCCCTGGATATTTTTATATGATTTGCTATTGCTGTTGTATTTGCCTGTGTGTGTGAATGTATATGTTAAATTCTTCATTTCACTGAATAACGATTTACAGATTAAGAATTCCTAAGTATTCTGAATTCCATATGCAAACTTGGCTGTCTTTTAAAATTGTAGTTTATTAAGCTAGTATTATGACCCAGCTACAACTGCTGGATTTACAACAGAATACCCAATAATGGATTTCATTTCCTGTTAAATATTTGTGGTGGAACAGTGTGTTACTGTTTATTGATCTAGATGTAGTGCTCCACGTGGCTCTTAGGTAGCCACCTGAGGGCTGAGGGGTCGCTGTCCTATAGCATCCCTCTCCCTACACAGCAGTAACCTCTTCACAGCACGCTGTCTGGACTGATCTGGTCATGAAGCCCTGCCTATTAGTTACTTTTCAATCACTCTTGGATGTTAGACATTCCCAAAAGTCTCAGGTTGACTCCAGATGCAGAAAACAGCCCTGAACAATCAGCTGAGACCATTCTTTTGGAGCAGGGTATAGCAGACACACAGCTGTGTTGTGGAGACACCCCTGAGGGACAGTCAAGGGTTTTGGGGAGCTGTGGTAAGAAAGAGGATCCTATTGAGTGGGCATAGGTGAGAATTAGCAACCCCATTTATACGTCTATAAAATAAGCAAAATTAATTTAAGGTATTCCTAAAATTTCTTTACATCAAGAATCTCATTCTTCTGAATCATTGTTCAATATAGTCATCAATTTTTGTATTTTCCCACATAACATTATCATCTGTGTCTTCAAGAGCTTGGCTAAGTATCTTTTAAGAGACTGCTCCACGATTGTTTCTGGCGTTTTCTTCCAAGGCAATATTCTGATAGCGTTTCCTCTACATACATAAAAACGTGTGTAACAAGAGACGAACCACACCACAACTTCTATCAGTAGTTGTAAAATATGGCCATATTTAAGAAATGTTTAAAAGTAGGAAAAAGTTCATCTTAGACTTAATAAAATATGGTAAGTTCAGTACGTTTAATAGTTTGTATGGCAGGTCTGCAGATTATTAACTTTGCCTGCATATTCATTATAGCTGATGTTTATGTAGCCTATTTTGTGTGAGGATATCAGAATATTTCTCCTATATCAATAGAACATATTCTACTCATAAATATTTAAAACATATAACTGCTATTGTGTTCATCTCAGAAATTTGGCAAGATTAAAATTTTATTGTTTATCTGCCAAGAGGCAGAATGAATATTACCAATGAAGAGAAGTCAAATCTAATTTGTGAGTCTAATGCTGGTAATCCAACTGAATATGAGTAAATGGGAAAAAAATCTAAATTTAAGGCAATTAAAATCTATAATGTAAAGGAAACAGAACTGTTGTTATAAAATCTAATACAATAGCACAAAGTAGGATTATTTTTATAAGAAAAAATGCTAAATACATTAAAACAGCCTAAGCAACATAGTAAGACCCTGTTTCTATAAAAATATCATAAAAGAATTATCCAGGTATGATGGTGCATGCCCTCAGCCCCAGCCACTTGAGAGGCTGAGGCATGAGGATCACTGGAGCCCTGGAGTTTGAGATTGTGAACTATAATGACACTCCTCTCTATTTAGGGCAACAGAGAAAGACTTTGTCTAAAAAAAAAAAAAAAAAATGTGTAAGGGCATGAAACTAAAACTAGGGGCCAATGAAAGAATTACTTTACTGTGAGCCAGAATTCTAAGGAGATTTTTGAATGAGAAAAGAGTGCAGGTAAATATTATAATATTAACACTATGCAAGTCGATTATAGAATTAAGAAAAGCAGTAATGATATTGAATTTTGAATCAGCTGTAGACACTACAATATTAAGAATACCATGGAACTGTGGAGAAAGACAAGCAATAGAGAAAATAGAAAAATATACAGATCTATGGAGAAATAAATCAGAAGACATACAACAGTAAATAGATTAATGAAAATAAGAAAAGACATGCATATAATATAGCCTATCATGTTCATTTATTGTCAGGATGATGTTTTAAAATCTCATAATATTTTAAAATAAAAACAAAACAAACAAAAAATAAAACAGATAGTCTTCAACAAGGGGAACGAAGTCAGCAGCTAAATGTTTCTTTCGTCAGCAATCCATCACCAGAATATGATGGAGAAATGTTTGCAGCATTTCAAGGAAATAAAGCCTTCAAAAATCAGATTTCCATATCCAGCCTACTTACTATTCACATTTAAAGGAAACAGGAAGGCAGTCTCAGATATGCAAATAGCTGTATCTTAAAAATAAAAAAAAATCAAAGTTCTATTCAACTGAAAAGTTTGGGATAATATGTGCCACATGTTAACTATTGATATTATTTGGGTGGAGGTTTTATGGATGATTGCCACTTCTTTATTCTCTATTGGATTGTTATTTTCATTTGAAATTAAAGATTGCTTTTATTTTTATAAATAAAAAACCTCATATATATTTTTTTCTTTTAAATTTATATTTTTGAGACTCTTGTCATACAGGGTAGAGTGCTGTAGCATCACAGCTCACAGCAACCTCAAACTCTTGGGCTCAAGCAATCCTCTTGCCTCAGCATCCCAAGTAGCTGGGACCACAGGTGCCTGCCATAAAGCCCAGCTAGTTTTTTTCTATTTTTAGTAGATATGGAGTCTTGCTCTTGCTCAGACTGGTCTTGAATTCCTGAGCTCAAGTAATCCACTTGCCTTGGCCACCCAGAGTGCTAGGGTTACAGGTGTGAGCCACCATGCCCCGCCTGTTTCTGTTTTCAGAAGATACTCCCTAGGTACCTTGTAGCAAAGCATAAATTAGAATACACAGTCCTAAACTCAGAATGTACTTAATGTTGCACATTATGTGTATTATATAGTACACAAGGGAAACAGACCTATCCAAATTTAGCAATTAATGAAATTATGCTCCCTTTCTTAAAAATAAAGTTCATCCAAGGTAAGACCTGTATGTCAAAACACAACTGAAGCCCTATTTAAATTTGACATTTTATGTATTATATAGACTATGCTGAAGCATCTGATTTGAGAGCTCTTTAACTGTCATGAAAATGTTTCTTCCATATCGTGTAGCAAGTATATGGACATGACCTGAAGAAAATAAGGCTTATCCTCAAAGTTGGAAAACAGACCAAAATGACAGTGTATATTTTAGCCCTTAAAAGAATATTTAAACATGCTCAAATATGTTAAATAATGTGCAAAATCCTGACTATGATCTGACTCAAGTTTTAAAATCTCTAGTGATTTTTGTTGTGCGTCTATGGTTTTCTGATACTTTAAAAAAAACGTATTTAGTAATAGTAACATATCTCCTATGCCCAGACTAGAAAATATAGAGACTAGAAAATGTTTCAGGTAGGGTGGAATCATTTCAACATTATAAATTTCACCAGCATTTCATGTTTATGCTGACTACAAATTTGGGAAAAATGTATAACACCTCATGATAATTTTGATGATGTAACAATATAGTTTGAACTTAAACTATAATTTGATAGTTGAATGTTAACATTTGCTAACAAAATCATGCAGAAATTCTAATTCTGTATGACTATGTGAGGGTGAGGTCATAATGCTTCACTTTCACACAATAGATTCAGGGCCAAGCACTGTTCTGGGATTATAGCAGGAAAATTAATAATTACTTGTGTTGTAAGTCAACAATAGCTAGTCCAGTGGAGCCAGGAACATAAATCATAATTGCTACTTTGATGATCTTTAGGAAGGTTCTTTAAAACTTAATATAACCCATCTCTTCAGTACAGTAGGCAATGTATCAATCTCATAAAATTTATAAAATAGTTCTCAATTGTCATTATAAATTTCCTTTGACACATTAAATCAATATTACTCGGTTTTGAATATTATTTTTAATGTTTCCACATAGGAATGAAGTCTTTCCATAGTTCATTGAAATGGTTTTGGTCTTGTTTAAAAATATCATTGTTTATGCTTCAGTTTAGATTAAGATATGCAGCTTGAATTTCTATGTAATAATATCTATTCTCTTGAAGGGGGGGAGGTAGAATGATGGAAGAAAGCCAGAGAAAGTCAAGATACTTAGTTTATATTCAATCTTAGGAATATATAATTTACTAGCTAGAATTTACTGATTGTCAGCAAAATACACATTTTTCCTTCTTCCTTATTAAGAAAAAACTGGTGGTGTGCCCAGATTAAAATTACATTTTCTTATTTGCTTTGTAGTGAAATAGAGTAATATAAAAGCAGTTTTTGGGTGGGACTTCTAGAATATCCTGCTTTGTGATTAACATGGCTGGAGTCCCACAGCCATCTTGAACAGTGAGGAAGGCTTGAGCATGGAAGCCTCACGCTCAGGATGGTGAAGCAGAAAGAGTGAAAGAGCTTAGCATACCGCTATTCCAAACATGAACAGGCCGCCTCCACACTTCTTTAATTTCAGTAGGTCACTGCTACTTCCAGATCCTGAACCAGGAGCCAAATACAGTCCCTAACTTACTGAAGATAAAGATATAAACTTGATTCTTAATGAACACAGTATGATTACAGTCCAATCATAAATTGTTTCTGTTACCATATTTTAAATTTGGTCATAATGCTAGCTGATCTTATAAGCCTTGTTTGAGAAGTACTTGTTACATATTTTCCTTCATTTTCCAATTAGTTCTAAGCAACCAGGTGTTTGGGGCTTAGAAATCAACAATATATATTTCAAAATATACATAGAGCTAAACTTCTACACAGTATTTAACTCTGCCAAAAAAATCAACAATACATTTTTTAAAAACATACTTAACAATTTTTGAACTGACATGTTTCACTTAATCACATAACTAAATAAGTACATTAAAGGTACGTACCTAGAATTTTTCTCCTTTCAATAAAAACACATATTCGAGTATTAGGAGGTTTTTCTTCTCTTCAGTTATGAAAATACACATCGTGTACATCTTTCACTTTAAAGAAAACTACTAGATTTTATCAGCAAATATATTCTTCTTTTAATTAAGCAAGTATTTGTTAAGGACCCTCACACAGCCAAGAGATTTAAAAGCCTGATACTAGACTAAGGAAATTCATGACATTGTCTCCAAATTGCATGAGAAAAATGTATGACATCTATTCGAAGTTGTAATTTTGCTTGCTATATCAAATTTTTCTCTTCGAGATGTCATTATAAATTATATTTATTACTTCCTAAAAATTTATGAAAACCCAAAACATGACCTAAAATCTTGAAAATGTGTGCTGGAGGCAGTGAAATCCAGAATTTTATCCTTATCTAGAAACTAAATCAAGAACACCATTGACTGAGGTTTTCTTCATAAGATTGAAAACAAAGATGCCAATACCAAGTTCTCCCTCCTGTTTCAATTAAAATGTCTTCTAGAATTGAATTCATTACAAATGAAAAAGTAGTATTGAATAAATAGTGAAAAATATTTATTTTTGAGATCTTAGTAGAAATAAGTAACTTTTAACATTTTGGTATAAAGCACAGAAGAATTTTTTGGTACTTCCCGGCACTTAAATCAATGTATCAATTGATTGTTTATTGTCTTGTTTTTAAGATATAGTCCAAAAATAAAACCTGCAAAAAATGCTTTATGTTTTATGTAAGACGTTTCCAAAATCACCTTTGGCAAGTTAATAGTTATTTCTACAACAGGAAAAGATCTTTGGCTTGTGACATCTGTCTTTAAGAACGCAATAATTTTAGTCTTCTACAATAAACACACTCTGCTACTTCATATTAAATAGTGGGAGGATTGACCACCATCTCAAATGAATAGCCCATCTTCTGGCTTACAAATTTGCTTCAGTCATAGTGTTTATTCTTAACTCTTTTTTATTTCCTGTAACTATCTGAGCTAACTGTGGTGGGTGGATATTAACTGTCTGCTAGCAAACTCAAAGTTCAAAGTTTAAAGCCTAGTTGGCATTAAAAAAGAAAACAAAATCTGGTTCTATTCCTAGTCCTTTGGTTTTAAGGAGATTGCCACATAGTTCTCTATAGATTCTTATTTGTACCTGTGTTGCATTTATCAGTGTTCATTAGATGGCTTCAATGTATTTCATTTTTATTTTATTTTAAAAAAGCACTGTTTGGGGCGGCATCTGTGGCTCAAGGGAGTGAGGCACCAGTCCCATATGCCAGAGGTGGGGGTTCAAACCCAGCCCCAGCCAGAAACTGCAAAGAAAAAAAAAAAGCACTGTTTGTGCAAAGAGTAAAAGTATGTACATCAGATCATTTGACAAAAATAAAACATATAATCAATCTGAAATGAGAAGATAAAGCAGGAATTAGTTAAAGAGAAATATCAAAGACTAGAGGAAATTCATGACATTTTCTCAAAATCATGTAAGAAAAAGTGGATGTGTTCTATACACTTTACACTAAAACTATCAGTTTTAACTTTGTTCACTATTCAGTATATCATTTTTTTTCTCTAAGAGAAGCCATTATAAATTGCATTTACTACTTTCTACCTGGAAAAGGTAATTAAGATTTCACAATTTTTAATTATAGAAACAAAAATGGTAAAACTTTAATAATTCCTGTTTATATTATTTTTATGAAAATCTGTAGCCATTATTTGCCGAGCATACTGTGTAAGTATTTTCTTTTAGATTATTCTTGGAAATATGTGTGCTCATGTTTTCTGACGAAAACTTTTTTCCCTCATAAGAACCTGTTCAGTGCACATGGAGAATATTTTTTATTTGCCCCTTTTTGCTCACCGTGATGCATACTTCACTTTCTTCTTACTTAAATAATAAAAAAAAAAAGGTTTAGAATTAAAATGTTCAACTTCTCTCTCATCTTTTAAAATTGGATTTACAGGTTGTCCTTGATCCTGTTTTTTAAACTCTGAATAAAATTGTTAACCTTCTTTTTAAAAATAACTTTGATTCTTTTCTGTGTGGCTTCGGTTTTAAAAAACCATTCACTATGCAAATTGGGGTGTATATAGGCTTCAGAATTCAGCTGAGCTACTTCAACAGAAAACATGAATCAGACATGAGTACATTGGTGAGCAATCAGGTTAAGAAACATTTGCCACTTTTTTCCTGCACTGGAGACTGCCTCATTTTTATACTTTCTATTAAAGCTTTTGTAGATTCTTCATATAAATATGTTCCTATATAAATGTATTTTCTCATAATTCAAAGTTCACTCTGAAAGAATAAAAATCTCAAACAGATTTAGAGGAAGAGTTTTGCTTTTATTCTCTTATTTGATTTTTTCTCTGCCCCGTCTCATTCTGACCGAAATTAAGAAGAAAAACTCAATCCTTGTTACTTCTTCTCTGTCACTTACATAACCTCAGTTTTACTTGATTTGACTGACAAAATGCACCAATAAAGGAACACTTTCAGTTCCCAACTAGCTCAAGGTCAAATACATTGTACCCATGGGCTGACTCCTCTGATGCCTGTTTCCCAGGGGGTTTCAAATCACTGAGATGATGTCAATACCTATGTTGATACATACGCTCCTGTAGCATGGATTTCTTATGAATAAAATAAGTTGAAACATTCATTAATAATGAAGAAAAGTCAGTAAAATTTCTCTGGGTCATTTTCCTTTTGTAAAAAGAATAATCTTCACCGAATAATGAGTTTTCTTTTGCCACTGATGCCCCATGGCACTTTGTGTGTGCCTCTGTGTCTCCTGTCCTTATAAAGACACCAGTCATGGGATTTGAGACTCATCCTGTTCAAGTGTGGCCTCATCTTAACTAACTACACAGCCACGACCCTGGGTCCAAATAAGGTCCATTCTGAGGTTCTAAGTAGACTCACACTTTTGGAAGAGAGTATTCATTCAACCTGCTACTCTTAGACTATTTTTGAGAACTCGTGGCAAGCACACCTAAAACTCACAACAGTGCTTAATAAATAGTTGTTTAAAAAATGAATGGATCATTGAATAAATAAAATTAATAAAGGTATCATGGGATCCAACACTGACTCTAGTCTGGATCAGGTCAGAAAAGGCTTTCAGGAAAAAGTAACCTCAGAGCTAATGTCTTTAAGACTAATGAGAAACAGGACAGGCACATAAAGGCAGTCATCAGGGAATGCGGGCAAGATACACGAGCGTGTTAAGCTGAATGGAAGATGTGTGCAAACACTCAGAACCAAAGGAAGCCCGGGCATTCGGGGAGGAGGAGTCAGGTTAGCATGTCTGTAGTGTCTGACCAAGTGGATGGAAGGGGTGGAGCCTCCCTGATGGAGGTCTTGTGAGGTTCTGTGTCTGTGCTCACACATCCATGTCAGACACACATCGGGGACCTCTTGCCTCTCGTCCTCCAGGAGCAACTCCTTAACAATTCTACAGTTAGCAATAAACGGAACTTTAGCCCAGGGGCTCTTCATTCTTAGGAAGATGATCCATCTCTTTGAGAATATGATAAAAACATGAACTCTCCTCTTAGGAAAATGCACACAATCTCAAACACACATTTTGAGAATTGGAAATATTGGGAATTGTATGAATTCCATTATAATAATTGTCCCTGAGGACTGTTTTTACCCCAAACCTGTGGCTTTTGGAATGGACCTGTTGCAGAAACTGAAGTTCTGGGGAGAAACTAACTTGTTATTGGTCATTCCTGAGAGTCTAAAAAACTAGAGAAGAAACTTTCTTAGGAAATGTAGAACTTTACCATAATGCCTAGGCAGCAAGTTTGATCTGGAGTTTTGTGTGCTATTGTTTTCAAAGTTAGGGTCTCTTGTCTATATTTGTGAAACGCATAATAAAAGTAGAAACTACTCCATGGCTTTGTTATGAGAATCAACAAACTAATACAGACATTGACCTGGAATGTGTACTCAGAAATCTAATTCTGATGACGATGATCCCTATCATTCTCTTTATCATTCTCCTGAAATACTAGCTTGCACTAACAAGATCCAAGCCATGGGAGCCCAACACTGGCACCATTTTCCACACCCATGTAATCAGGTGACGCTCCATGGGCCTTTCATGTCTTCAGAACGTCCTGTGCCTGATTAAGACAGTGCTGGTGTAAAGATGGTTCCCCAAGAAGAGTTCCACTCTGGCTCACTTCAAACCCACAAAGTTGGGATAGAAATGGCCTGGCCGAGAGCCCAGAACTGACTGTGATTTAATCTGGCGCCCTGTTCATGACTGTCTCTGATGCTGTGTCATGGCCTCTGTGCTCCGGACTGTGCAGAGAAGACGGCTTCTAGGACAAACGTGGGGGCTGGTCACTGCTGGCGTGTGTCAGAGGAATTCACTTCCGCCCCGTTTTCTCCTCTTTTGTTCCTCCTTTTCTCTCTCCTCCACCCCTTCCCTGCCTTCCCCCTCTCCACCTTGGCCTCAGGACCCTGAATTCTTAGGTCTAGTTGTTCCACAGGCTGCTGCACCACCCCCAACACACACTCACACAACGCAAACATGCACATGCACACACCCAACACCCACATGCACACACACAGCCAATACACATGCACACGCACCCAACACACGTGCACACGCGCACCCAACACACATGCACACGCACCCAACACACATGTACACATGCACATGCACACACCCAACACACACATGCACACACGCACATGCACACACCCAACACACACATGCACATGCACCCAACACACGTGCACACGTGCACCCAACACACATGCACACACTCAACACACATGCACACACACCCAACACACACCCAACACACATGTACGCATGCACACGCCCAACACACACATGCACACACACAGCCAAAACACATCCAATACACATGCACACGCACCCAACACACGTGTACACGCATACCCAACACACATGCACACACCCAACACACATGCAACACACACCCAACACACATGTACACATGCACATGCACACACCCAACACACACATGCACACACACAGCCAACACAGCCAATACACATGCACATGCACACCCAACACACATGCACACACTCAACACACATGTACGTCCACACCCAACACATACATGCAACACACACCCAACACACATGTACACATTTAACAAACATGCCAACACATGTACACACCCAACACACATACACACCCAACACACACATGCAACATACACCAACACACACCCAACAAACATGCACACACCCAACACACATCCAACACACATATGCACATGCACACACCCAATACACACATGCATATGCACACACCCAACACTCATACACACCCAGCACACATGCACACACACACACACACCCAGCACACATGCACACACCCAACACACACATGCAAACACACCCAACACACGCACACCCAGCACACATGCACACACACCCAACACACCCACACCCACACCAAACGTGCACATACACACTCAACACACACCCCCAATGAACACATGCACATGCACACACCCAACACATGCATACCCAACACACACATGCACACATCCAACACACACATGCACACACACCCAGCACACACATGCATACACTCAACACACATGCACATACACACCCAGCACCCCCCCAATAAACACATGCACACACCCAACACATGTATACCCAACACACACACACACCCAACACACACATGCATACACGCCCAACACACACATACTCTACACACACAACACATATGCACATGCACACACCCAATAGTCAATACACACATGCACACCCAACACGCACATGCACACACACAACACATGCACACACACCCAACACACATGCAGACGGACACACCCAACACACACATGCACACACACACAGCCAACACACATCCAATACACACATGCACCCAACACACGTGCACACACACCCAACACGTGCACACGCACACCCAACACACACATGCACACACATCCAACACACATGCAGATGCACACACCCAACACGCACATACACACCCAACACACACCCAACACACACGCACACACACCCAACACACACATGCACACACATACCCAACACTTTCCCTCCAGATTTGCAGTCTGCTGAATCAAATCCGTTATCAAAGCGAACTAACTCTGGGAAAATACACTGAACTGCCTCCCCCTCCACTGAGAATGGGGTTGTCTGAAGGTGGAGAAGTGAGGATTGGCTGGACCTCCGCTATGTGAGCTCATGTTAGCTTGTTACAGATGTAGTCCCATAAGTCATGTTCAAGGGCTGGACCTGAATGACTGGGATGGCACAACATGTGAACAGAGGATAGATGGCAGCAGGGTCCTTAGGGGACAATTATAAAAATGTGGCTTGGCTGTTCTTCTGATCCCTCAACAAATGTTCTCTAGTAAACCTCTGTAGGTTGAAGAAACTCTTTAGAAACTACTGGCTTGGTGAAGCTGGTGACTGATGAAATTTAAAAACAATAATAATTTGGCATGATTGCAAAACTGGACCAATGTGTGAGCTAGTCCATCACCTTCTCCTCTGGTGGCTGCAACAGTGACTTAAATTCTTCAGATACTGCAGTCGTAAGGTCCATCAGACTGTGACTCTTTGTGTCAGCCTCCTTGGATTCACCCCTGAGGTCTCCCCAGAAATTCTCTGGAAATATGAACCACAGATGATGCAGGACTCGAGACCAACCCTGCCAGACCACATGCCACATGGCAGATGTGGGTGGCAGAGGCGGACACCATGTCATACACGCAGAGCTGCTCCTTTGTTTGATCCACTTCATTACCACCCTGCTCTGAGGCCACTGGCTCTGCTGAGGATACAGGGTGATGAGTTCACTATGTCTACTCCTGGCCAAGTCCCCAGACGTGCAGGGTGACAGCTCAAGGCCACTCATGTGGGAACCCTTCCAGGACATGGCACTACTTCCACTCATCCACATGGTTGTCAGTCAGAACAAGAAAGTTAATTCTACACGATGTCCCAAAAGTCACCATAACTAGACAAAATCTCACAGGAAAATTGCTTGCAGTGTATTCACCGTGAGTGGGAGAGACTTCATGTGTGTGTAGAAAGAAACAGCCAACACATAGAGAATATTTTGTAAATACTTCGTAAAATTTTGTAATGAACATTTTATAAATAAAGGTAAATTTAGCTATGATTTTCCATTCTCCTTATGTATGGTGACTTTGTGACACCCCATATATTAGGACTAAACTCTTTCCACAACTCATTAGGAAAACAACACAACCAGCTGTTGTTATTATTCTAGAGACAAGATACGGGAAATGACAAAGGTTACCCAGCTAGTGAGTGGCAGGGATGAGACGCCAACATAGGTTTTTCTGACTCCAAAGCCTGGGATTTCATATTTTCTTTGCTTTTAAAAATATCCACCTGTACTCTTAACTGCTCTGAGGCCAAAAATGCCTGAATCTTAAGTCAATAATTAAATAGTGAAGGCAGTAAGCACTCAAAAGACCCTTGCTTTAGTCTCAATTTTTAAATTGACTCTCAAATCTCCTTAGACTAACTCGAGGGTACAACTTCCTTGAGCCCTTGGAATGCAGTCAGCACTCAGCTGCTGAAAACAAGTAGCATTACCTTTGATGTTGATCATAAAAAAAGAATCAACAAGGCAGAAGCATCTGATTCTATTACATAATATTTTACAAGCAGGAAAATAGAATTTTTCTTTTTATTCTAAAGGGTATACTGTTATAAACTTAATACAATAACTGTGAATTAGTGATTTTGTTTCTCTAGGAAGTAAAGGTATGTATTTATATAGCACACTATAGAATGGTAAAAGGGATCAACCTGAAAATTAAATTGTTCTTCTACTCCTTGTTTCACAGACTGGAAAAAGAACACCCAGAATAACTGAGGGCTAACTATTAAAATCTGTACTATAACTCATCCCTAGAAGTATGGTGGGATGATGGCATGAGTTATAAAAAGCACATTGAACTAATTAGGAAAAGGGTTGTGTTGCATCCGTTCTCTAATTATTAACTTGACACCATGAACTGAAACATGTTACCACAAAAATAAAATATGATATATCCTTATCTTAGTCTGCCAGTTAAAACATCAAACAGAGACGAGGGATGTAATAGGTAGAAATGAAAAACCCATTCCCTAGGTATTGAAGGATAACTTTTTTGTTCAATTCTCTATTGATACAGCACAAAAGTATACAGATGATGAAAAATGCCTTTATAACTGTTTTAACAACAGGATAGAACATTTTTAAATCCCTTTTTAAAAACTGGCTCACAGTTTTCAGTAAAATTATTTTTAATATTTGTGTATTATTTGTATTCCAAATGTGGACACATATCTATTAAGTTCTCTATTAAGCTAAAAGATATGTTCTGTTCCTGACAAAGATGTTGTAAATATCTCCCTCATATCCAAGAGTATCTCAGTACGATGTGCTAACATTTTAGTAGTAACCAATATTTTTGACTATAATAAAAAATGGGGCTTGTTGAGCTGCTAAATGAATGCTCTCATTAATTATGTTGGACTTTTATAAAGGTTTGAGATGGCAACTTTTGTTCTTTTCCTCAGCATGTCCAGTTTGAAAAGGATCCACATACGTAAGAACCAAACCTTGGTTCTACCAATGTGATCTTGAACAATTAATTAGCATTTCTGTCCCCTTTCCCTTGTCAGTAATGATACCTGCTTCTTCCAAGGATGGATGAAGGAATCAAATGAGGTAACAAATTTAAAGCATTTCACCAGTGCCTGGCATTTAGCAGACAAACACGTAGTGGGGTTTCCCTTTGTTTTTCACCTTGGGCTTCCCTGTGTCCTTCCTGGACTAGGCCTGGGCTCAGGCTTCACGGACAACCAGACTGTTCACATTCTTTCTAGTGACTCATCTCCTCATTTGCCCTTCACTGGTTCTCTGAATATGAAATGAGCCTTCGTATTTTCCAATTTTTTTATCTTCTCAATGATAAGAAATCAGTTTTCATTAAGATGGTATTTTATGTGCCATCTTCCAATAATGTGTGGAGTTAACATTTTCTACTTCTATCATCACAAGATTTGTGATCCATTCAAGTTCATCTATTTGACTTAGCCGCCCAGACACTTTCTCAGTCTTCCCCCCCACCAGCGTAGTGAAGATTGATAGCAGCTCCTGCACAGGGGGCTGTTTGGGCAGTCTCTGCTCATGGGGGTTTCTCAGGGAGCACTCTGTCTTTGGACCAGAGCATTTTCATATTAAGGTGAATAGTCTAACCAAGAAAAATCACTCTTCACTCGCTTTTGAGGAGGCACATCGTGAAGAGTTTTCTTGTTGTTATTTTTGTTTGTTTGTTTGTTTTAAAGTTTTTTAGATATTCTAGTTTATACACAAGAATATGTACTTTTCGGATTCTACATTGAAGTAGAAAGAGAAAGAATATGAGTAAAAACCAGGAGTCTGAGGCCTACCTGTTCTCCTGTTATAAAGCTTAGGACACCACTATTTAATTATTCTTTTAAAAACTCCTTCTTTAGCAGTCATTTACTATTATTGACCCTCACTTCAGAACAACCACACACCCACCACACAAGTATATTCAAGTGGGAGGACGGGGAGGAGGGAGAAGGAGGGTGTTTGGTGAGCTCTCACCTAATGTGCACAGGGTAAGGGTACTTGACCTTAGAAAGGTTTAAGGGAACTTGACCTTAGAAATGCCAGCAATGTAACCTAATCATTCGTACCCTCATATTAATCTGAAATTTAAAAAAGAAAGGATCATGCCAATAAAGAACTGATTAAAGTCACAAAAGTCATGCTTACATCTAATGGCCTATGTCAAGAGCTGGCAAACTGTAACTGGTAAGTCAAGTCCAGCCCACTGCCTGTTCTGCCAAATAGCTTTCCTGGAACACGACTCCCATTTACTTACAGGTTGTGCATAGCTGTAGTAGCGGAGGTGAGGAGGTGTGACTGAGAACGTGGAGACCTCCAGAGCCTAAGATATTTATCATACAGACTTTTGGAAAAAAGGTTTGCTGACCCCTAGTCTACATAATGAGATTAGAAAATGTTTCCTTATAGGATTCTGGAGATATAGAAAGCCTTTATCTCATTTTTGAATCCCCTCCTGGAAATAGCTGGAATTGTGACTTCTGGGCTCTAGGGTGTGGTACTGTTGACAGATCTGGGAGTAAGACCAAGTCACTTAGCCTCAACAAACAGTTCCACAGAACAGGCAGTCAGTAAATACAGACTTTCCTTTTTTTCTTTACACGGAAGCTTTTTTCTCTACAAGAAGCTTTATGCTGAAAATATTAACATAGAAACCCTGCTGATGAGGGAGGTTAAGTATTTAAGATGTTAGAGACAGATCTTTCAGGACTTAACCTCACGCAAACCATTTTTGTAGGTTCTGGTGCTAAGGTGCCAGTGTGTTTAATCACTCTTCCGGCATTTACTCGATAGTTAGCTTTCTGATGGTGCCCCAGCTAAATTAAGAATGTCAGTTTTTTTCTATCTTACTTTCAAATTATTCATTGTTATTCTAAAATAGTTGTTACCTTTTATCTGTTTGTCCCATGAATTCATATTTGTCCACTAAGTCTATTGATATTTTTGTCCAAAATCAAAATAGATAAATGATAAATAAATAAATAAGCTGTCTTTTCTGAGATAAATGGGCTTTAAAACACTGGAATTGTTGGTTTATTCCTTAATTCAAATATACACTTCTCTGCTTTTACTTCTGAGTTCAATTTATGTAAGAGGCTGCTCTAATGGGTTTTGGTACAACCAGGTATCTCTATTTTTAACTGATTAATAATATCTTGACTAATTAAGGAATGCTTAGTAAAATCCTAAATATAAAATTAAAAAGTTAGAAAATATGGGAGAAGTAGTCTTTTCTATAAAAGCCTATTTTTTTTTTTGTTTGTTTATCCCTAGTAAAAAGATGAATGTGCCAGCAGAGATCGAATATCCTTATTCCACATGCTGGATTAAAGGCACAGTCACGTTCTGGCAGAGTCCTCTACCTTGGGGAATGCACCTGAGCCATTTCTAATCTCTTTGATAAATGCCACTGCAGTTCAAGTTTCAGAATCAATTGGGAAAAATTTTGAAGTGGGGTTTCTCCCAAAGCAGTGGCAGGTCTGTTCTAGACTAGGCTATGTAGTAAATCAGAGTTTTCACATTTCATTGCCTGAAACTAACTCAAACTGTCAGAAAGTGGCCAGGTGTAAATCGTGCTGGTAAGATGGAGGCTAGCAAACAACTTGAGCTTCAGTGTTAGATACTGGAAAATAAGTCAAAGATCACGCTCTTTAGGAAGCAATTAACTGAGAAAAGTCAAAGTTAATGCCAATATTAAGAAGGTTATAATGCCAAGTACACAGATTGTGATAGTAAAATAAAGCCGAATAGTAATTAGATTCCATAACAAATGACATACAAAATTATTAGAAATAATTTTAAATGAATGAATCTCATTTAATTCAATAATTTATTACAAATAATTTTTGGGTATGTGAGTTACCAAGGCTTAAGGATGAAAAGTATAGTAAATATCTTTCATATGGTCATGAAATTATCTGAAAGTCTACTCATAGCTGTAAGTCCTATTTGATTGCCATTGATTTGTTAATAAACAGAAAATTTACTTTGCTACAACCAAGGCTTAGGTCTCTGCAACTTACTGTGTGATCCACATTTATATACTTTCTTAGGGGAAAGCTTACCTTGAGGGCAAGAATACAAATATTCCTCTCCCCCAGGTAGAGCTGAAGTTTTTCAACAGAAGGGAAACATTAAGAACTATAAAGAACCTTGAAATTCATCTGGTCTAAGCTTTTCACTTTAGAAATGCAGGTGCTGAGGCCAGTTGATGACGCTAAGGACAGGGAGGCAGCACGTCACCTTCTGAGCAGCTCGAGATGGAATTCAGAGAGGCCGCGCTTCTGAATCTTACTCCACAAACACAACGTTAGTAGTCGCTCTGTGCTGCTGCAATTTCTTCTTCAGTATGTGACAAAATATGAATATAAAATATTTTTTTTCTGGGAGGGCTTTTTTTTTTTTTCTAGCCTTGAGATTCACCACTTCAAAATTTGAGCCTTGGAACATCTATTTGTCCTAAAGTGATGAGGTTAGATAAAGATACAAATTCTTAGTGTTTTAGATCAATAGGCAAGGTCTGAGTACAAGACTGGAAAGGTTTAAGGTAGAAGCAGTTGGCAGCATAAGAACCTGTGTTTTCTGAGGTCTTCACTAGGGCTCCCCATCTTCCCTGCACATTACACAAAGAACACGTAAGCCAAGAGGTGAAAGGGGAATTGGCAAGTAAGTGATCCAGCTCAGAAGCTGATCTCTCTCCTCACTCTGCTATTTCTATATTTTAGAGACATTTGAAAGACTCCTCTTGCTCTCTCTGAATTGGTCAAAAAACTTGCTGATGCCCTTCTTGTTACATAGAAGAGAGATTTTGCCATGTGGGCTATTCTCACTGGGGTTAGATGATCTCTCAGAGTGGTTTTGATTTACATTTCTCTGATGATTGGTATGCATGTAGAGAGAGAAGCACACGTTTACACTGCTGGTGGGATTGCAAACTAATAGACAGCCTCTATGGAAAGCAGTATGGAGAATCTTCAAGGAGCTAAAAATAGACCTTCCATTTGATCCTACAATCCCATTACTAGGTATCTACCCAGAAGAAAAAATATCATTTTATCACAAGGAAATTTGCACTAGAATGTTGATTGCAGCTCAGTTCACAACTGCCAAGATATGGAAGCAACCCATGTGATCATAAACCCATGAATGGATTAATAAACTGTTGTGTATGTAGACCATGGAATACTATTCAGCCATAAAAAAGATGGAGACTTTCCAACTTCTGTACTTACCTAGATGGAGTTGAAGCACATTCTTCTTAGTAAAGTATCATAAGAATGGAAAAGCAAATAGCTGATATACTCAATACTAATATGAAACCAACAGAAAAACAACTATTCACCCATGGGGAGAAAAACACAAGTATATTCAAATAAAGGGAAGGAGTAGAGGGAGATGGAAGGAGGGTGGGGGATGGGTGAGCTCTCACCTAATGGCAGAGTGGAAGGGTACACAGCACACCCCCTGGATGAAACTCAACTACAACTTGAACTTTACAAACAATATAACCTAATCATCTGTACCCTCATATTAATCTGAAATCAATCAATAAATTAAAAGCCCAAAATTATTAAACTAACATCTTCCAGGGAGAAGGTCTTTAGGCAAGGAGTAATGAGATAATACATTGTTACTTTTCATTAATTTTTTTTTTTCTTTTGGCTCAGCGCCTGTAGCTTAGCAGCTAGAGCGCCAGCCCCATACACTGGAGCTGGTGAGTTGGAATCCAGCCCAGGACTACCAAACAACAATGACAACTACAACTGAAAAATAGCTGGGTGTTGCAGTGGGTGCCTATAGTCCCAGCTACTTGGGAGGCTGAGGCAAGAGAATCACTTACACCCAGGTTGCTGTGAGCTGTGCTGCCCCGGTGCTCTACCCAGGGTGACATATTGAGACTCTGTCAATGAAATGAAACAAAATGAAACAACAAAAAATAAAATAAAATTTATTTCTTTTACTATGCCATGTGTTACCTTGATACATGTAATTAATAACATTTACTTTAAAATATAAAAACCAAAATAGAACAGAGGTACAGCAGAGGTGCATGGGGCACAGGAAATGCTCTCCCTTAGCCCTGAGGTTCCCACAACCAACATGAAGAAACAAAAAACTACTAACCATGTCCATGCCTGTGAGAGCCAATCCAAGGACTGGTGTGAGGGGAGAGCTGTGCATAGGCCAACATGACCAAGGGAGACCAGTGGTCAGGAGGAGGGATTCAGTGCTACCTAAGCTCCCCTGGGCATCATGTCCCATGGTCAGGCAGAATACCTGGTGCCTCTGTGGATGCAGCAGGGTGAGAATGGAATGTTCCCAACAGTTACCATTCCATCCAGTGATGGGTCTGTCTCTCTGTGAGGTCCAGTAGAAACGAGGTCACTCGCATACTCTTTGTCAATGCTTAGTGACTTTTCTTAAAGACCTTTCCACATCTTGGGTCACCATCAGAGTAGTGGCTTACAATGGCAGGAAAACAAACCAAAATCCATGAAAAGCTACTGAATTTGCTTAAACTCACCTGAAAATGCCTAGATTATATTACTTTATCAGACTGATTAGTTGCTTTGAATAATAAAATAAACTGATTGATAAGAAATAAAGTTATAGTTTAGTTCATGTTAAGTATTTGAGTATAAAAGGGGCACATGTATTGTTTTCCTAGTACTGCTATAATAAATAATCACAAATTAGTGGCTTAAAAATGACACAACTTCATTATTTTATAGTTCTGGAGCTCAGGAGTCCAAAGTGGGTCTTGGGTGTTAGATTCAAAGGCTTGTAGCTGCATTCTTTCTGGAGTCCTAGAAAAGGACACGTTTCCAGGACGCCTTTATTCCTTATCTGGAGATCTTTTTCTTCATCTTTGAAGAGAGCAATGTAATCACTTCAAATCTCTTTCTGTCTCAACTCGAGCCTGAATTTTTCATCTTTTCATACCCTAAGAATGATATTGATTCTATCTAGATAAACTAGGATAATCCATGATCCTTAACTTAGTCACATCAGCAAAAGTGCTTTTCCTTGTGAGTAACATATCCACAGGTTCTGGGAATTGAGATGTGCACATATTGGGGGGACCATTCCACTTCCTATCATGTGTATTCAGGTATAAGAGAGAGAGAAAGTGGGGCAGTCACACACAGCATTCAATGTGATTACTCGACTTTCCATCCTTCAGCTTAGCAGTTATTAAAATCACTTTTTGAACCATAAAATTCCTGATTACTTTCTACTGCATAAAAGATGCCCACCATGGCTAGAAAAATGAGTGTAAAACATCTTTGCTTGATAAAATATCAGAATTAGAGCATGATTCCTAAGAGAACTTCCATTGGATCCTTATAGCTACTAATTAAAAAGAAAACACAAAACAAACAAAAAAACCCTAGGTTTATCATCACATCAAGAAAAATGCTGACCCCTCTTTGGCCTGCCATCTCTGTTCCCTCACTACCAAGTCCCAGCCTGTTTCCTTCAGCTTTCTAACCCACTCTTTCTCTTCATTTCTCCATCCTGAGGCAATGTCCAGCTTTATTAACTCACTTCCTATTCTCAAAAAACCACTCCCCTCCTGGCTTTGTTTATGTTCCACCATCCAATCGAAGGACCCTTTATAAGCCCTCAAACCTGGCCATAGAACACCATCCTCATCTTTTAACTCTACAGCAAGTCTTCTCTTTCTCTCTTTCTCTTTTTTTTTCTTTTTTTTTGAGACAGTCTCACTATGTTGCCCTGTGTAGAGTGATGTGGTATCACAGCTCACGGCAACCTCAAACGCTTGGACTTAAGCGATTCTCTTGCCTCAGCTGCCCAAGTAGCACAAGCCTTCTCTAGAGTTTCTAAACTGCAGTACACCTCAGATTAAACTGAATTCTCCTTTCTCAATTCATCATCTACGGTTTTTGTGACTATTTAGAATTTTCCTTCATATACTATGGCCTTGTTAGTCACTTCGTCATGAGATTGTGAGTTTCTGGAAGTGACAGACACAGGTTCACTTATCTAGATATCCCTTAATGTGATGGGGAGGTAGATACTGACACAGATTAGCTGCTCACAATTATTTATTGATTTGAGATGGAAGATTATGCTCTTGGGCAAAAAAAAAAAAAAAAAAAAAAAAAAGCCAGAAGATATGGAAAAAAAAAAAACCCAGAAAAGACAAAGTTAATACAGTCTAATGAACCGACAGCTAACATTTTAATAAATGGAGTAAAACAGAAAGCTTTTCCTCTTAGAACTGGAACCAGACAAGGTTGTCCTGTCTCCATTACTATTCAACATAGTGCTGGAAGTTCTAGCCAATACAATTAGGCAAGACAAGGAAATAAAGGGAATCCAAATGGGAACAGAGGAGGTCAAACTCTCTCTTTTTGCTGACAACATGATCTTATACTTAGAGAACCCCAAAGACTCAACTATAAGACTCCTGTAAGTCATCAAAAAATACAGTAATGTCTCAGGATATAAAATCAATGTCCACAAATCAGTTGCCTTTGTAAACGTCAATAACAGTCAAGACGATAGATTAATTAAGGACACAATTCCCTTCATCATAGCTTTAAAGAAAATGAAATACCTAGGAATGTACCTTACAAAGGAGGTGAAGGACCTCTATAAAGAAAATTATGAAATCCTAAGAAAGGAAATAGCAGAGGATATTAATAAATGGAAGAACATACCATGCTCATGGATGGGAAGAATTAACATTGTTAAAATGTCTATACTTCCCAAAGCAATCTACAGATTCAATGAAATTCCTATTTAAACACCAACATCGTACTTTCAAGATTTGGAAAAAATGATTCTGCATTTTGTATGGAATCAGAAAAAAACCTGTATCGCTAAGGCAGTTCTTAGTAATAAAAATAAAGCTGGGGGCATCACCATACCAGATTTTGGGCTATCCTATAAGGCCATAGTGGTCAAGACAGCATAGTACTGGCACAAAAATAGAGACATAGACATTTGGAATCGAACAGAAAACCAGGAAATAAAGCTGACATCTTACAACCACCTAATCTTTGATAAACCAAACAAGAACATACCTTGGGGGAAAGACTCCCTATTCAATAAATGGTGCTGAGAGAATTGAATATCCACATGTAAAAGACTGAAACTGGACCCACACCTTTCTCCACTCACAAAAATTGATTCAAGATGGATAAAGGACCTAAATTTAAGGCATGAAACAATAAAAATCCTCAAAGAAAGCATAGGAAAAACACTGGA
>CAUYPK010058726.1:0-18124 GCA_963574355.1 Loris lydekkerianus | reverse complement strand
GTAGAGCTGAGTACATTGGATACTTTTTCTTCCATTCCTGAGATAATTTGCTAAGAAGAATATGTTCCAGCTCCATCCAGGTAAACATAAACGATGTAAAGTATTCCATAGTATACCTATGCCACAGATTGTTGATCCAGTCAAGGGATAATGGGAATTTAGATTGCTTCCAGGACTTAGTACTTATGAAGTGAGCTGCAATAAACATTCTGGTACATTCTAAGGGATAGTCTTCATTGCATCTTCCTCCCCAAATTAATACAATTGGCTTTTCTGTGCCTTTGTGAAAGAAGCAGCCCAGCCATCTTATTTGTAGATAAATGAGAGAATGAGTTCCTCAGCTCCAAGGAGAAAGGGCATTTTGCTCCCCCCCAGCAACTGAAGGCCTAAGTGAGAATGCCTGGGATGAAGTCACCTCATAGGGAACCCCAAAACAAAACTAATAAAGAGAAGGTTTGTCCAGGACCTACAAGTAAGAGCTGGTCACTCAGCATTTTGAGCCATCTCTGAGATAGAGCCCTGAAGAGAGAAACTGAGACACATGTAAGAGGGTGAGAATGACTCCATGGTGACAACTGTGGCATCCCACCCACACTCAGCATGCTCTGATCCACTACACTAAACCCTAGACTACAGTTCAGTTTCTTCTTTTGAAGAAATCTGGGGGGGAAATCCTCGAAAAATGGGGAAAGACAAGGAGAACCTCTCCCTTCAGGCACCCCAGTTGATTTAAGGTCTGTGCAAGTATCTATGTAAATGGAAAGGTTCCAAAGCACACCAGGCTGCCCAGGGCTCCAGCTGGTTATGGGCAATTCTTATTCACATCTCACAACTGACAGGCAAATTACCTCAAGAAAAATTTAGAGCTCAAAAGGTCAGCCTGCTATTATAAAGTTAAAATGTTGAGTTTCTTAAGCTATCTATTTCCTTTTCTACCTACTCTGAACCTGATAAGTTTTTCTATGGATGTTGAGATAAACTCAATGTATATAGTATTACTGATTTAAGGCCTACTTGGAGAACTTGCAGCCAGTTCTAGTCAAAAAGTAAACACTGAAAACTCATTTTAAACTGA
Source organism: Loris lydekkerianus (assembly GCA_963574355.1). Lineage (NCBI taxonomy): Eukaryota > Metazoa > Chordata > Mammalia > Primates > Lorisidae > Loris > Loris lydekkerianus. The sequence continues at coordinate 17,049 of CAUYPK010058726.1, read as the reverse complement.
AGAAATAAAAAGTGTAACAGAGGGTTTCTTTTGTGATCAAATTTCCGTGGATACTGCTTCACCCAAAACTAACCAGCATAGGCTGTGTTAGATTTCCTATCAGGGCAGCTAAAATTTAGCCATGTGAACAAGTTCCAGTTTTGTCAGAAGTAATTTGGATCCAGTTGACTTGTAAACCAGTGAGTTTGTATTACTACCTCACGGCTAGGGTTCTGAGATAAAAGGTATCAGACCTTTGTATGAATGTGCGTGTGTGTGTGTGTGTGTGTGTGTGTGTGTGTGTGTGTTTAGATGTGCTATTTCTGTATGTACATGTATTACATATTAAGTCCACATGGTACCAGGCTAGCTTATAAAACAGAGAGTGTTCATAAATTAAATGAATTGAATGCTTTTCTAGTTCATGTGGACTTAGTAATCTTGGTAAATAAGCTGGATTAAAAATTATTATCAAATAGGCAGTGGCTCATGACTGTAATGCTAGCATTCTGGGAGGCCAAGGCAGGTAGATTGCTTGAGCTCAAGAGTTCAAGACCAGCCTAAACAAGAACAAGGTGCCATGTCTAAAAATAGCCAGGCATTATGGCTGGTGCCTATAATTGCAGCTACTTGAGAGCCTGAGGCAAGAAAATTGCTTGAGCCCAAGAGTTTGAGGTTGCTGTGAGCTATGACACCATAGCACGCTACTGACAAAGTGGGTGACAAAGTGAGACTCTGTCTCAAAAAAAAAGCATTATTATCAATTAAAGTAAAATATTAAAAATATTAAAATGTTTTCAAATTGTCAGCCTACATTTTTTTGCCTGGCTTTACCGGTCATTTTTATGTTTTCAGTATGTGAAGATTTGACACAAAGACTATAAAACTACAACCCCAGCCCAAAACAAATGATATGTTGTGGGATTTTTGATAAATAAGTCTAATTTCATATTTCTGGTTTAACAATAACAGCTAAATCTCCTGAGTTAGCAACAAAAATACTCATGTGTTTTATGTCATTACTTTGATACAAAAGTAGACATTCCTAAACAAATGTCAATAAATTAGGATAAATAAAACATCAGCTAAATAGGAGCACAAGAAATAAAAACTTCTGGTGAAAAAGTTTTTGAAAATAACTTGGTTTTGGTCTCTTACCCCTAGAACTATATGAAAGGGTTGTGGCATTAGGAAGGTTAAGAACCACTGTCTTAGAAGTAGATGCAATTTGTTCCACTGACTTCAATGTCTGTGGAAAGGTACACATCCTCTCTAACTTACTCTACCATCTGATATTAACAGTACTGTTAGAGATTTAAAACTGCCTGAGGAGCTGGAGTTACCAGTATAAAGCGAATTAGAGTTCACCCCTGCTCTTGGTTTGTTCTCCTCTTTAAAGGCTATCTGGCTATGTGTACATTGTTTTGACAGCAAAGTTCAGTGTATGGAAAAATTTGAAAAAAGTCCATAACCTGTTCATTTTTATATTGTAATTTATTTTAAGATGAATGAGATGGTTCTTATAATCCAAGGAAAATCTCAAAACAACCTCTCTCTTTGAAAGTGTTGTACGTACTCAAGTTTACACTCAAATTGGAAAATATTTTGAGACTATTTAGACTATTTAAGATTGCTTTTATAAAATAGGTTAGTCAGGTGGTGCCTGTGGCTCAGTAGGTAGGGTGCCAGCCCCATATACCGAGGGTGGTGGGTTCAAACCCGGCCCTGGCCAAACTGCAACAAAAAAATAGCTGGGCATTGTGGCAGGTGCCTGTAGTCCCAGCTACTCGGGAGGCTGAGGCAAGAGAATCGCCTAAGCCCAGGAGTTGGGAGGTTGCTGTGAGCTTTGATGCCACAGCTCTCTACTGAGGGCAATAAAGTGAGATTCTATCTCTCTCTAAAAAACAAAAAATAAGCTTAGTCTTGATCCTTATGTTAAAAAAAACAAACATGTTATAACTTTGTGTCATTGTTTGAGGTGCTAAGCATTGATGTTGAAGGTTTTTTTCAATTTACAGTCAGATGATATCATGTTGATTGAGCTCAGAAAATTACCCTAAAATCAAAGCCTCAGAAGCAAAAGTTCTCTGACTTTCCCTAATCCCCCTGCCTCTTGGTCCCATTCTCCCATTTTTCCCCAAAGCTAGCCATACAAACAGAATCTCTCTCTTCACTGAAGTGGGTCATAAAAACTAGAACCACTTTTCCAGAAAGCCAGCCATAAAAGCTAAAATTATTCTATATAAAAACTAGCTATAAAGCAATTATGTGACCTCCTTTGTTTGATTGTAAGAAAGGGCTTTTTCCCTACACCCACAAGGAATGCAAGCTCAGAGAAGCCAACAGAATTGAGACGAGAGCCCTAGCTGGCTTCCTTCACTTAGCCTTGTTAGCATGAAATCGTCCCCTTTTCGTTCAATCATATTTATGGCCATCCCTACTTTCTTGGATATAAGCAAAAAATAGACAATTTCTCTTTTATCTTTGAGTTTTCATTCTGGAGACTCCCATATATGCATATTAAAAATAAGTTTGTAATTTTTTCTCCTACTAATTAATCTGCTACAAGTCCGTGATTTTTAGTGAACCTTTATGAGACAGGGACCTTGGCTCCCTACAGTTTGGTTAAACTTGGAGGGCCAAAATTTGATCCCTAAAATGTCAGTAGATTTCATTTTCGATGTTGACATTTTTAGGAGGATCTAATTAGTTAACACCTTTAAATAGGATGTGTTCTAAAACATCTATATTTGTGAAAATTTATATAAATGATGTTACAAATGTTCAAAATAGTAAGTATTGCTAGAATATATATATATATATATGTTTGTTTCTTTGGAGGGTTTTTGAAGTTTAAAAATGGAAGTAATAATTAAAATTATACTTTGATTCCTGGTCTGTGTTATGTATCTAATTCCTACGGTGAAAAATGATTAACAGAAAATAACTTACATTACTTAAATAACTTACATTACTTAAATAACTTTAAAAATATAGTAAAGGAAGGTCAAGAGAGCCTGAGTGCAGCCATTTTGACTGGCTCCAGACTCTGACCATTCTGAATGAGGAAGTTACCAGCAAGTTGCCAGCCTGAGACCACCTGAGAATGGCTGAATTACTAAGCTAGATGCCTTACAAACTATTGTGTTTACCTTTCTGTGATAGCAGTTTATGATTAACCTTTATGGCCTGACCACAAGACAATGCTGATCACCTACGACTGTTTTCCAATGAGGTTTTTGAACATTGAAAAATGTTACCATTGATCCATAGGGAGTCCTCCTCCTGCTGGGGAGAGGACCCCTCCTCTGTCTGTGGAGTAGAATCTGTTGTCTGTCTCTGTCTCAGTAATACTTTCCTGTAGCTGCTCAGCTCACTCTCAAACCCATTCCTGCACAAAGCCAAGAACCCACTTGGCAGGTCAGAAGGCTTGCCTCCCTTCATTGGGACACCCCCTACATCATTAACCAGGATCTAAGTAAACTGATAAGATAAATAAATAAATTCGCTAAATGTAAATGGAATATATACCTACAAATAAACTTTTCATGTAATTTAAAATCTTAAACTTAGCAAAAGACACTTATTAAATGACCGGGTCATTTCCAATTAAAAACAATTATTTTATAGGAAAATATGTGTCTCATAATTATAAAATGTTTGTCATCTATAAGATACTAATAGGTAAAAGTAAAGAAAATTTAAAAAATAGTTTACCCCAAGGATGGCACTTTGACATGCTAAACTGATTAAAGAAGCCTCAAGATCTCTCTGACCTTCCCCTTCCATAACTCATTTTACCCAAAGAGGTGGGAAGGAAGAAGGAACCATTAAGTAGAAAGGGAAGAGATGTAAAGAAAACTATGAACAGACAACTATATTTTTGGTTAAAAAAAAAAAAGTTAAACAGAAAGGAAAATAATATTGTATGAGTAATGCCAGGGATTGCCCCAATGAAGGGAAGAAAGCCCCCATAACTCACCAATTGGATTCTTGGCTTCTCACAGGAAAGAATTCAAGTGCAAACCAACTACCGGTTTACTGAAAGAGAGGCAGACAATAGATCTTCCTCCACAGATAGAGTAGAGGTCTTTTCATGAGCAGGAGGGGGACCGACCTCTCATGGGGCAATTGTAATGTTTTTATGTGTTCAAAAACCCCATTATGAGACAGCCATAAGGGATCAGCATTATCTTGTGGTCAGACCGTAAAGGTTAATCATAAACTGTTGTCACAGAAAGATAAGCAAAAACAATTTTTAAGACATCTGGCTTAGCAATTCATCCATCCTCGTGTGGTCCTGGGCGGGTGAACATGCTGGCAGCTTCCTTGTTCAAGGTGATTAGGGTCAAAATGTCCGCACTCAGGCTCTTGTGGACAATCCTTTTCTGCCTTATGTCTACATTATGAGAAATGATCTTGTATGGCAGATTTTTTTTTTCTTAAAATAAAATACCTGGTTATTTAAGGAAAGGGGAATTTATGATAAACAAAAAGCTTAAGTATGTTGTACATTGTGAAGGGTGGGGTAAGATTCATAGAAGGGAATTTATGAAGGAATTTTGTGTATCATCAAGTTGGCTATAATTGAAAAGAAAAATTGGGGGTTAAAACAACGAAGTTTTCTTAATGTTTTAATTTGCTGTTAGTGAAATCACATGGTCTAGTTTCATTCTATAACCTGTTTTCCTTTTAAGCAAAAAATATTCTTAGACTTGTATCTTAAAAGTTCAACTTCTATGTCTTACTTGACTTCAGCTTTTTCTCCCCCTAGGGAGGCTGAGATGGTAATTCTTAGCTTCAGCTTTTTATTTTCCTCCCATATAACTTAATACTATATACTCTTGGCTTTTCTTGATATGTCTAAATTATTTACTATGGTAAGAAAATTTCTCATGCTGTTTCTAAGAGTCATTTATTCCCTCACCAAGGTACTAGTTATTTTTATTCTTATTCCTCTATCTACTTATGACCTTGGACACACACTCTTGCTGTGTTTGATTTTAATTCAAATAACATTTAATCAGATTTAACTTCTAATTTGCCTCTTCATAAAACACAAACACACAAACACAAACAAAACAATCACACTACAGAAGGTTTTTCTTTATCTTTTGGATAATTGGCCTAAGAGAAACAAAGATTTTATGCTTTATCAAGATATGTCTGTGTTATCTCTATTATGTTTTTGACTAACTAGAAAAACTAAACTTTAAAAGGGTTAAAAATGTAACACTAATATAATTTTCCATATTGAATTTAAAGTATTTTGATGACTATCACTCTTGGTTAAATAAATGACCATTATTTTGCAGTGATTTGTGATTCTGTTTTGAACAAATGTTTTAAACTTTTAAAATTTAACAGAAACTAAATTCTAAATTCAGTTCTTTTATCCTCAAACTAGCTTTATGGCAAAATCATATGGACAGCACTGTCAAATATGGGATGATGTTTAACTTTCTTTGGGTCATATTTGTATAAATATATTATGAATATTTGTTCCAAAATTATATAAGATTCCTAAAATTTTAGTACACCTTTGTATGTGTTATCAATAATAATTGTAATTATTATGATAAATTATTATATGCCACATCCCAATAACCAAATCCCCCTTCCATCTTTAACCATGACTGTCCTAAGACTTTTATCATGAACAATTATTATTTTGCTTTGATTCTTCTCAAACAATAGCTTATAATCATCTATGTTCCAAGATTTACTTCTTTAAGAAAAATATCTTGGAAAGAACTAAAATAGGGCAGCACCTGTGGCTCAGTAGGTAGGGCACTAGCCCTATATACCAAGGGTGGTGGGTTCAAACCCGGCCCTGGCCAAATTGCAACAAAAAAATAGCCAGGCATTATGGTGGGCACCTGTAATCCCAGCTACTTGGGAGACTGAGGCAAGAGAATTGCCTAAGCCCAGGAGTTGGAGGTTGCTGTGAGCTTTGATGCCACAGCACTCTACTGAGGGCAATAAAGTGAGACTCTGTCTCAAAAAAAGAAAGAAAGGAATTGAATTTCTTGCTTCCCATAGAACCAAAAGAAAATTATAAAAATGATATCAAGGTGCATGGTGACAGAGTTCCCTGAGTACAGTTGTTCCCAGTGATGAGATTTATGCAGATAGAGGTATAATAAGAAATGTTATTGGCTATCTTAAGACAAGTTACTAAAGAGACTTCAAAAAATATTTATGTACAACAAAAGTCTCTAAATTTCTTAGCTTAAATGGTTAACAATGTTTATGTCCTATATAAAAAAAAATTACTATATGTTTGTAACCAAAGCCAAGATTATAATAGCTCCATATTTATAGATAAGTTAATTTTGTAACCTTGCTTTTGGCTTTTGGATTTTGCTCTTATGTTGCTAAAAAGGTTTTAAAGGGTTGATGAGTACCTGTTCCCTTCCATTCCTATTTGGCCTAAAATGTTTAATTGGCTATAGAAGCCTTTTTTGCTCTACGTATCTTGGTAACAAGAGTCCCACCAAGGGGGACTTAGATGGACTTGGGGCAGGTAGTCATGCTTCCCCAGCAGCAATGGGACAAAGTAGAAGTTTGGTCCTTGATGCTGCCTCTGGTAGATCTTGGCCAAAAGAGGATAATTGTGAACTAAAATAAAATCTTAAGCCCCTAGCTACCTGAACCTCTTGGCCAAATACCTAAAACAAGAAAACAAACAAACAGAAAAAAAACCTTAAAGGTGAGTTGCTGTCCATTTTAGAGATATTCTTTGTAATAATACGATGCAAAATCATTAACAAGCCTAAGGGCATGTAAAACAAGTTAAGCCACACTTGGAGGTTATTAATTTACTTAACAGAACACTTGGGTCTTGGTGTAAGTCTGGTGTACAGTATCTCTGGTGGCTTGTCTGTGATTGGCAGACTTCCTTATCTTAACTTAAAATCTTCCAATCCTTTAGACAAAGCTTCATCTCTTTAACAATTACAAAATCAAGGAATCTTTCAACCTACTTATAACCTAGAAGTCCCCATTTTGAGATGTCCAGGCTTTTCAGGCCAAACCAATATATACCCTCCATGCATTAATTTCTGACTTTGCCTACACTTCTTGTCTCCCTAAAATGTTTAAAGCCAAACAGTCACCCAACCATGACGATCTCTCTTGCTCAAGGCTTCTTGGATGCAGCCATGATCACACATATTTGGCTTTAAATTATTTGACAGAGTTTTGGTTCTTTTCCATTGACATTTGCGATTTTCCTAGGACTGAGGGGGTTTCCAGGATGCTGGATTATCATTCATAAAACTAAGACTGTTCTAGGAATTCAGGGACAAATTGGTCACACTATCCACATGTGTTGATCTCAAGGACATGACCTAAGAAACATCTGTGGCCTAAACTCAGATTCAGAGTCTGCTTTTTGGAGAATTCAGCCTGTTAGAGTCAGTAGCAAGAGTGGGCTGAGAAAAGTGGGTGTTAAAATAGCATTTGACACATCTCTTACCCCCAAGTTGGCATTGGGGACCTCCTCTAGAGGTAGGGAGAACACATAGTCCCTGGCATACGGTAATGGTCCAATTGTTAAAGCTTTCACTGATGGTAAAGTGGGATAATAAACCAAGGAAGGGAAAACACTAGCACACACAGTATATCAGGCATTTGAAAATTATGCAGTAAATAGTTACAATAATGGCAGTAGCACTGCATGGCTAGTGTGACTGTTGCTCTGTTAAAGGTAACAAAAGGTTGAGAGTGATTATCAGGCAATTAGAAGCCAAGAGTGAAAGCCACAGGGCTTCCTAGGTAGCCAAGAGAATCTTGGTAGGATTACAGACAAAGCTGAAAAACAGGCTCAGGTTTTAATCCTCAGAATACCTAAGATTTAAAAGAATGTTAAATTCCCAGCTAAGGCAGTTCTGCCATAGCAAGGTCAAGCCCATTATTGGAAAAGAATAGGACTCTGACGCTTGGATGGAGAAATCAGCATTGATAGCTCTGAAATCTTTAATTTTCAGATTCCCTGACTCTCTGAGAATTAAGAGCTAGCATTCCTCCTTTGTCTGTCGTCCTTCAGACAACAGGCTATCTCCCTATGATCAGTTCCCACCTCCCCTCCTCCCCACTAGGTGCATAACTAGGGTTAAATCACAGAATAACAAGGCCCAGGGTGTGTTAGGTCAGATGAGAAGGGGAAAGGGACCCCAAACAGAGCTGCAACACCTCACTAGCTTGTACTAGCAGGAGCCAGGGTTGTTCCATGGAAATGAATTTCCAGGATGCTTGATCAAGAAAGCTGACGCATAAGGCTGGTCATGAAAAAGTTTTTTTTTTTTTTAAGGTATAGGATTTAACACTTTTGACTAGGGTTTGCTCCTCCAGCACAAGGAGCCAGCTTGGCTCCTAGAAGTGGATGGCTCCTACAAGTGTAGAAAAAGCAATGATCCATCGTAATGGAATGAGGATATAAGAATTTCTATAGCAGACAGCACCTGTGGCTCAGTGGGTAGGGTGCCGGCCCCATATACCAAGAGTGGTGGGTTTGAACCCAGCCCCCACCAAACTGCAACAAAAAAGTAGCCAGGTGTTGTGGCAGGCATCTGTAGTCCTGGCTACTCGGGAGGCTGAGGCAAGAGAATCACATAAGCCCAGGAGTTGGAAGTTGCTGTGAGCTGTGACACTACAGCACTCTACTGAGGGCTATAAAGTGAGACTCTGTCTCTAAAAAAAAAAGAATATCCATAACAGATGGTGGAAGAAAGGATGAAAAGATCTAGGGAATCAGGTAAACAGGTAGGCTGGAGAGGATGCAGGATGCATTGTGTAAGGATAATTGCATTCCATGACAAGGTCTGGATATGGAAAGCACTCAACAAAAGGGTCCCTGTCATTACTAACTACTGCAGGTTGGTAGTAAGAGAGACTATTATAGCACTTGGCTCACAAGTAGCAATGATGATAAGACCCTGAAACAACAGAGGTCAAGTGACAGCTCTTCACTATCAACAGCCAGGTGATACAATTATCTCATAATAAGTGGCAAGGTCAAAATGTCACCCAAGGGGACCTTCACTACAAAATTATATAGATGGTTTACAAGCACAGCATCTGTAAGAGCAAAGCATATGGGTAGTTAATAAAAGCACCCCAAAATAAACTCTACAAAGATTCAGAGGTCTTACATTCAACTTGTACCATCAAAAAACATTAAAGGTGGATGATCAGGAAACTGAGGGCAGTCAACCAAATGAAAGCTCACAATCTGTTATCAAGTTTTATGACCTCAAACTGTTATCTGGACCCAGAACTCACTGATGGAAGGAGAGGACAGTCTCCAGATAAAAGGACTTTATAATACCATGGCAAGAGGTAGTGGTTCTTTAGTCCTTCTCCAAAGGGACCTTTTGCTTTTTATTTGGGTATCTCTACATTGGGGCAAGAGGAAAACTTTTAGCTACTTTTAGGCACAGAGTTTGAGGTGATATTGGTAGCTGGAGACCCAAAGTCTTCATGGTTCTCCCTGTTACAGTGGCATCATTTGGTACCCGATTACAAATGGATTGTTGACCAATGTCTGGCTCAGAGTGAACCCATTTTGTCCATGGACCCACCTACTGATCATTTCCAAATGTGTAATTTTTGAATAGTCATACTTGAAAGATGATGCAGCCCCTATATTGGATCCTTGACCTGTAGGGAAAAAAGCTATCATTGCAGAGAAGGCCAGACATTTAAAACTGCCATCTACTCCTACCCTACCCCTTACCCAAGATACTAAGCACAAAACAAATACATAGCCTTGGAGGGATGACAGAAATTAATGCCACCATGAAGGATCTGAAGAAGGCAGGGATAGAGATCCCTGTTTTATCTCTACCTAATTCACCATAATCTGCAGAAATGAGATGGGTCTCCTGGAGGACAGTAGACTACATAGACCCAACTGCAGCTGCCATGCCAGATACAGCAGATAAACTTGACCTTGGGTACATGGTATGATGCCATCCATTTATTTCAGAGATCAGAAACAGTTCAACTTCATGTGAAATAGGCAACAGATATAGTTTCTCCTCAGGGCTGTGTTTGTGCTTACTCTTATAATACAATCTGGAGATTTTCTTCACACTCACAGAACATCATATTGATCAACCATATCAATGACATTATGCTAAAAGGCTGAATTATCAAGAAGTGGCTAGCATCTGCTCCAGTGATTGGGAGGTAAATCTTATGATGATTCAGAGACTTCATGTTAGGGAAAATTTTAAAGATCCAATGGTCTGGGGCAGACTAGGATGTCCCATCCAAGGTGAAAACCAAATTATAATGTCTTATATTTCCCATAAGGAAGAAGGAAGCATAACACCTTGTAAGACCTCTTTAGGTTCTAAAGTCAGGATATTCCATATAAATCTTTAGTAGGAATGGAATACTACTCCATTATAAACACCCAGGATACTGGATGTTTTAAAAGACCATGAGTGTTGAATGGGACACAGCAGGAAAGGGTTCTGCAAAAGCTCCCTGGCATTTGGGGCAGATGACCCAGAAGAGTCTATGATAGCTGAGAATCTGTGGTGACAAAAGTTGTTGTGTGTAGTTTATGTTAAGTCTCAGTGGGAGGGTGACTATACCAGTCTGGAGCAAGGCCATGCTATCTGCAATGGAGAATTATTTAGGTTATTAAGTATTAAATGTCCAATTTCTGTACTAAGTACAATAATTTCTATACTAACTTAGTACCAAGTACTAAGTTTGACAGTTGATATCTTTGACATTTCACTTTGACACTTCTTATTTTATTTTTTATTGTGAAGGTACTTCCTCATTGTTTCAAATGCATGTTTGGCTTGTGATTATATTTTAAATTTTTTAGAGCAATCTTTGTGAAACCATGGGTAAGTCAAAAATTTGTGTTGTTTTCCAACATGGGTTCTATTGTGGAACCAATTCAGCACACAAAACTCAAAATATCAATGTACTGTTTGGAAAGGATGTGGCTAATGAATGCATAGTACATTGATGGTTTGAGAAACTCCCTTCTGATGACTTTAATCTTGAAAGTGAGCCATGTGGGAGACCTGAGACCAAGGTGGATAATGATGGGTTGAAAGCTATAGTGGAAGAGAATCCATCTTGACTTATGCATGAATTAGCATCAAGGTTTGATGTTACTATTCCAACAATATTAGACCACTTGAAACAAATCAGCAAGGCAAAGAAAATGGACAGATGGTCTCCACATGAATTTAATGAGCATCAGAAGAGAAATAAACTCAAAGCTTGCCTATCTTTGCTGTCACTATATAAATGAGAACCATTTCTACATTGTATTGTTACATGTGATAAAAAATGGATTTTTTTTTTTTTGACAATCACAAGCATTTGGCATGATGGTTGGATGAAGATGAAGTTCTAAAATACTGTCCAAAAACTGAATATCCATCCAAAAAAGCTAATAGTGCCTGTTTAGTTGTCCAATGCTGGTATTATCCACTCCCCAGGTATGTGGTCAAACACCAGTGTAGACGTTGCTCCAAAGGTATTTTTTAGATATGATCAATATTTAAATCAGCAGACTTTGCATAAAGCAGATTATCCTTTATAATATAAATGGACCTTATCCAATCAGTTGAAGAACTTAAGGAAAAAGATTAGAGTCCTCTGAGGAGGAAGAAATTCTGCCTCCAGCCTGCCTTCAGATTTCAGATTGTAACATGAGCTTTTCCCTGTTTCCAGCCTGCCAACCTGCTCTGCAGATTGTGGACATACAGCACCCCCCCCACCCCCCTGGCTTAATCTCATGAACCAATTCCTTAAAATAAATTCTCTTTCTTTCTGACAATATGTGTATGTGAATATATAAATGTGTGTACATACATATACACATACTACATATACATGTGTGTGTATGTGTGTCCATCCTATCAGTTCTGTTTCTCTGGAGAACATGGACTCATATACCAAGTGACCTTGCATCCAGAACACCTGTCATTATGAGCTGGATTTTGTCAGACCACCAAGACATAGTTGATAAATCATAACTGGAAATGAAACAGCTGGGATCAAGCATTAGGTAGGCCAGAAGTCATGACCAAGTTGCAATAGCAGGTAACTCAGGCTTCCATGTCATTCATCTCTGTTGTAGCAATGCTCCTCCCATAGCTCCCTATGCCTGCATGGGAGGATTCCTTACCTCCCAGGAGAAAGCCTGGCTTGGTTTATAGATGAGTCAATTCATTATGTGGTATAAACAAAAAATCATTGGTAGCTGTACTACATTCCCCTTCAGGGTGGCTTTGAAAGACAGTGGTGCGTGAAAAATTCTTCTTATGGGCAGAGTTTGAGGAGATGAATCTGGTCACCCATTTTGTATAGACAAAATAAATTGATAAAGGTTATAGACTCATTGGTAACAAATGGCCTGACTGGTTGATCTGGGGCCTAGAAGGAGAAAGATTGGAAAGTTGGGATCAAATCAGCCTTGGGTAGAAGCATGAAAATAGATATGAAAGCAGGCATGGCCTTAGAATCACATTTTAATGCCCAGGGAAAACATGCTACATACATAATAGGTATGAAACTATTAGGTAGACAGGATGACTCAGCCAGTGGATGTCATCCAGCCTCCAAGTCCCTCCTGATAATCCCTCCTGCGAGAGGTCATTGGAATATTTCAGACTGAACAAATCCTCAATGAACCACACCCCAAGGAACTAAAGACAACCACCAAATTTGCATTCACAGCCAAGCTTTATGGAAATATTTGAGGATACACAGCATGAAGAGACAACCAAGAGACAGGTCTAAGAAACCCTGATAGGATTGTGACTCTCACGGCTGGGAGCTCATTATTCTGTCATGTCTAGACTTGACTTGGAATTATGTCTCCCCTGGGCACTCAACACCAGGCTGCATTGACCCAAATAAATGTGATGGTATTGTCTTTAGATACTTTATGACTTTATGTCTTTAGATACTTTATACTTTATGACTTTAGATACTGCTATCCTCCATCTGTGGCTACTTAGCAAAGACTCTACTCAGTGGCTGCACTGTGACCCTCCCTAAGGAGGTTAAATCCATGTCATCGGAAGGAATCTAGCTACTACTCTCCTCTGTCTAAGGTTTATATCCACCTTGGTAATACGGTTGCTTCCAATGGAAGCACATGAGAAACTTTGGGGTGGCAGCTCCCCAAAATTGTTGAAACTCTCACCTGGGACTAGACATGGTGAATCATGCCTGTAATCCTAGCATCCTTTGAGGCCAAGATGGGTGGATTGCCTTAGCTCATGAGTTTGAGAGCAGCTTGAGCAAGAGTAAGACTCTGTCTCTACTAAAAATAGAAAAACTAGCTGGTTTTGTGGTGGGTGCCTGTACTTGGGAGGTCAAGGCAAGGAGATCACTTGAGCCCCAGAGTTTGAAGTTGCTGAGAGCTAGGACTCCATGGCATTCTACCCAAGGCAGCAGAATGAGACTCTGTCTCAAAACACCAAAAAATGGAAAACAAAACAAACAAACAAACAAAAAACTCTGAATTGGTTCCACCAAACTCTATTACCATTTCAGAGCAATGGCAGATGTGAAGGTGTAATGTTGCTGCCCAATGGAGTTGTACTGCCTGCTACTCAGAGAAGAACCAATACACTGAGACAATCAGAGTTGCAATGGAAAAAGAGTTTAATTCCTCAGAGTCCTAAGCAGGGAGACAGGAAGAATTTCTTGGAATCTTCCCTGAGAATTTGGGAGACAGGACTTTTAAGTACAGTTTGAATGGCAAAGGATTAGGCAATTGGGTTTTCTAATTGACTATATTTGGGGCAAAATTATAGAAGTATGGCAATCATCTTCTTTTGTTGCTTCAGTTTCTGGAGTCACAATTCAGTTTCTTAGTATGGGCTGCTGGTCTGGGGGGGTCAGACAATCCATTGGAATGCAGGGCCTGGATGACATTTCATAAACTACCTTTAGGTTTTGAGAAGGTGATGTTACCTACAGAATAAGTTAAGACTCTTTATAACCATCAGCTAAGTGACTCCAGAGTAGCAATTATAGAGAAGCAAATAAAGGGACAGTAACAAATTATTATCAAGCAGATGAGGAGAGAGTGGCTGATTATTATCACTATTTTTTAGCTAACCCTATGCCTTCACAGAGTTTTAGTCCCTTACCCCAGTTTTTGCCTTGCACCCTTTTGTTGTTTGTAAAGGTGGTTTCAGAAATATCTAGTAATCTAGGAACTTTGAGGAAAAGAGTATCTGAGAATTTTCAACAGATCATTGATTTTCCCATCCATCCATTCATTCATTTATCAAACACCTGTTGTATATCAGACACTCTGTAAGAGGCTGGGAGTTTTCCATTGAATGAGACAGACCTACACACACAAAATTCACAATCACAAAGACAGGAAAACAACCCATGTGCCTACCAATACACGAATGGATTAAAATGTGGTATATACACACCATGCAGTACTACTCAGCCATAAAAAATGGTAATCTAGTAACTTTGGGGACAACCTGGATGGACCTGGAAACCATTCTTCTAAGTGAAAAATCACAAGAATGGAGAAACAAACACATGTACTCAATACAAAGTGCACATACGGAAGTAAATCTCAATGAAAATCAAGCAGTAGGAAGAGGGTGGATGAATTCACACCATTTCAATACAGTGTTCACTATCTGGGTTGAAGGGCACACTTATAACTTTGACATAATCTGTACAAAAATGAAGTATGTAAACAAAATATGTGTGCCCCCTAATATTCTGAAATTTTTAAAAATTATAGATCTGGTCTTTATTGTGCTGAAATTTAGAGTCTGGTAGAGGTCCTGGAAGTGTTCATTGAAGCCATGCATATAAATGATTTTTCCAAAAGTACAGAGCAACATGGAGCTCTGGGGCATATTCTGGAGGGTATGGAGAGAGAAGAGGAACCAGCAAACAGAATGGAGAAGGAGGAAGTATGTGGAAAACCAAAAGAGCACAGCATTTCATTTCATGTATGTGAAAGTTTCAAAAGGGAGAGAGAAGGAAAATTATCATCCATGCCAATCATGAAGAATAAGACTGAGAAAAAAACATAGCATAGCATAGCATAGCATAGCATAGCATAGCATAGCATAGCATAGCATAGCATAGCATAGCATAGCATAGCATAGCCTAGCTTAGCCTAGCATAGTATAGTTAAGAACATGGACTTTAGCTTCAGAAAACATAACTTTGAGTCCTACCTCCACCATCTGTTGGTGATGTGACTTTGGACAAATCTTTAGTGGCAATTAAAACTCTTCCTTTAAGGATTGTATAAATGAAATAATGTATGCAAAGTGTCAAGTGTTCTGCTAAATAAATAGTTATTTAGTTTTTGTTTGTTTTGTCTTATACCCTTGAATTTGGCAAAAAGGAAAATTGCACTCTAGGAAATTTGCCTGAAGTCCTTAAACTTTAAAATTCGACACACTCTTTCTCACAAAACCTTCCAGTGTCTGTGTATCTCAGCTCAATGATCTTTCACTATCTACCCTCTGATAAGATATGGGGAAGAAGCAATCAAAGGTGACATTAGTGATAAAAATGTAGGCCCCCCCATTTGTTGTTCAGATACCTCAATCTTTTAGCACAGAGGTTGTTGTCAGTCACACAGCTGAAAATTTACACTAAGTTTATATCCTGGTTCTCAAAACTCAGAACTTAGGGCTGAGTTGGACTCTACATCACCCACAGTCAGGGTAGCATATGAATAAATCATGCATCAGATTCACCCGGAGTTAGAAGGCTACAAAGTATTTTCTCTTGCCTTCACTTGGGCTTTGGAGGCAGGACAGCAGCAGGGAACCATTACAGGGAACAGCAAGGGCAACCATGAAAACTGCCAGCAAATCCATATCCAACAGCAGAGATGGCCTGGTTTCAGCTAGCAACTGAAAAATGGAAGCCAGATGTCAGAGGGTTAAGAAGACCTTGAGCAGTATGCACTCCTTGAAGAAGTTTGGAGATGAAACGACAGACACAGAGAATTATGTCTATGCCATCATCAACTTCAACCCAAGCTTAGACTAATTAAATCCTGTTTTGATGAGTTGGTTTCTCAAGCCAGCATTCTGTCTCAGCTATTTCCCAGGGCCTGGCCCTCTTATGTTCCACAAGCAAGATATCATATTTTCTGCTGAGACGTAAGTGGGGCAGACTTCACTTTCTAGCATGCCCAGCCTACAGATAATGATCTTGACTAGAAGATTACAAGGTAGTTAAGAGCAGTCAAGGCGCCAGGTTCTACTGTACTTACTCTAGCTCAGGAAAGATCTCTCTTTCTATACCTTAGCTTAGCAAATACAGCAATCACTAGAAGTCTCATTCTTTGCAGGAACATCAGTATAATGTCAGTTCCCACTATGGAATGCAGATAGGGCAGTATCTAGGTTAGTCTATGTGGATTTGGCCTTCCCAGCTTGTTGGCAGTCTTTTTGACAGTCTATTTATTGTAGGGTCAGATCATTTTCTCCAGAAAGGAACTGGTCAGTGATGAGGGATGAAGGCTGTGGTTTGGCTCAAAAATTTTAAGACCTTCCTTCTCATCCCAAATCTGTTCAGAGCACCTTCTACTATGTTCCAGTTGGTTATGACTCTGACCAAATATACACAAACTCCTCTGGCCCTCATGAATGTAGGGAGAGTGGATCTTCCATTTCTGCCCCTCTCACTTCCAACTCTTGCTTCTGTTTGGTCAAGTGGCTCTACCAGTTAGTGTTCACATGGCTTTATTTACAGTGAGGCCTTCCTTTGGTCTGCTAAGTGTGCATATGTGCCAGCCAGGGAGGTGAGCAGGATTGCCAGAATGCTCATCCTAGTGGTCAGAAAGCATGATGACTGAACATTTATGGTGAAGTCTTGCTGATAGGCTTTAGGCAATTTCTTTTTTTTTTTTTTTTTTTGTTTGTTTGTTTCTTTTTTTTTTTCTTTTAATTATTTTTTTTTATTATAGATAAAAATATGCACCATAGATGTGGCCCAACCCATCATCCTCCCTCCACCCAAACCTCCCCCCTCCCTTCCCCTTCCTTGGTCCTTTTCTCATAGTCTTGAGGT
>CAUYPK010058724.1:0-49914 GCA_963574355.1 Loris lydekkerianus | reverse complement strand
TCAAGAATGGAAGAAAAAGTATCCAATGTATTCAGCCCTAGTATGAAACTAATTTATAGCTTTCATATGAAAGCTGTAACCCAGTTATAACCTAAGAATATGGGTGAGGGGGAGGGTAGAGTATGGGCAGAGGGAGGGTGATTGGTGGGATCACACCTACTGTGCATCTTACAAGGCTACATGTGAAACTTACTAAATGTAGAATATAATTGTCTTAACACAATAACTAAGAAAATGCCAGGGGCTGAAGTGACCCTCTTGCCTCAGCCTTCCCAGTGGCTGGGATTATAGATGCCTACCATAAAGCCTGGCTAGTTTTTCTATTTTTACTAAAACGGGTTCTCACTCTTGCTGGCGCTAATTTTCAACTCTTGAGCTCAAGATTACAGGCATGAGCTACTGCACCTGTTGCAATTATCTGTGAAATGCCAACAAAGCAAAGCAGAACAAAAAGAGATGTATATTGTTCAGCCTTAAAAAGGAAGGCAATCCTGTCATTTCCAAGAATATACATGAATCTGAAGGACATTGTGCTAAGTGAAATAAGCCAGGCACTGCAGACAAATACTGAATGATGCCATTTCTACGTGGAATCAAAAACAATCAAAATCATAGAAGTAGAAAGTAGAAGGAGGGAGTAGGAGGGAGATGTTGGTCAAGGGTACAAAGTTTCAGTAAGAAAAGAGGAATAACTTTTTGAGATCTGTTAATAATAGTGTTTTGAAAATTTCAAAAATGCTAAGAGAATTTCAAATGTTTTCACCATAAGGATACATACTTGAGGTGATGAATGCTATTACATTTGATTTAATCATTCTACTTTGCATACATCTATCATAACATTACTTTGTACCTCAAAAATATAGAAAATTATGGCTCAGTGCCTGTAGCCCAGTGGTTACATCACCAGCCCCATGCACCGAGGCTGGCAGGTTTGAGCCTGTCCAGGGCCAGCTGAATAACAATGACAACTGCAACAACAACAACAACAAACAATACGTAGAATATTATAAGTTGTCAAATTACAGTAACATTTTTTTAAAAAGAATTATTTAGAAGTTTAAGCTTTACTTTTTCAAAGCTAAATGCAAAATGAGAGAAAGAAAGCCAACAGAGAAATAAAGACAGAAAAGAAAAAACAGAGTAGGAGACAGAGACCAATGAGCACAGACTAACCCATACCATTCCAATGACATTGTTTAAACCTGCAGATCCCATCATGTAGAAGTCAGCTCTATTTCTTGAACTTCCTGGGCACTGAGCCAATAAATATTCTGTTTTGTTTAAGTTAAGTGAGATTTCTATTACTTTTAACTGTGAGAGTTGTGCCTAACGAAATAAGAATATCTGAAATATACTGATATCTGAAATATACACTAACTTTATAAGTTCCGTACTCTTTATGAAACATTTAAAATTTGAATCTGTCTCATTTTTATAATAAAAATGTTATTCAAATTTTGAGGGGGATGGTAAATATAGATAAATGCCAAAAACAAGAGAAAAAAGACAATTTAAAGAAGAAATCTAAGAGAATGAAATGAACTCATTTGCCTTTAATGTATTATGCATTTAAAAACATAACCCAGAATATCCAATAACCCTATATCCACTTCTTCATTAATTCTTTCCATCTACCATTAAAAAATCCCAATGTTCCCAGCACTCTGGGAGGCTGAGGCGAGTGGATCATCTGAGCTGACAAGTGCGAAACCGGCCTGAGCTAGAGCCAGATCCTGTCTCTAAAAAACACCCAGGTGTTGTGGCCGGAGTCTATAGTCCCAGCTACTCAGGAGGCTGAGGCAAGAGAATCACTTAAGTCTAATAGTCTGAGGTTGCTGTGAGCTATGATTTCATAGTACTCTACTGGGGGTGAAAGAGTGAGACTCAGTCTCACAAATAAATATATATCCCAATGTTTTAAGCAAAGATGATTAAGAGGAAATAAACATTTGAACAAAGAAAGGAAACACAGAATGTATCAAATTTGTCCTAATTATTCTGTCTGGGCAAAAAAAGTTTAAAACGTTACAGGCTTCTTCTTTTTTTTTTTTTTTTGGTAGAGACAGAGCCTCACTTTATTGCCCTTGGTAGAATGGTGTGGCGTCACACAGCTCACAGCAACCTCTAAGTCCTGGGCTTAGGGAATTCTCTTTCCTCAGCCTCCCAAGTAGCTGGGACTATAGGCACCCGCAACAACACCCAGCTATTTTTTTGTTGCAATTTGAACCCACCACTCTCCGTGTATATGGGGCCAGCACCCTACTCACTGAGCCACAGGTGCCACCCACAAGCTTCTTTTTTCTACTTGCCTTATTTTGCCTTAAAATATTACTATAAAAAATCACCTTGGTGGAGGAGTTGAGCTCGATAGGCTGGAAGGGAAGTTGTAAGAAAGGTATGGAGTCGAACAGCCAAAAAAAACTTTAACCCACATTCATCAAGAGTTTCTCCACCTACAACCAGAGGGAAAAAGTATTTACTTGTTTTTATTCATAAAAAACTCATTTTGTAAGCATGTTATTAAATTTTTTTTTTTTTAAAGACAGAGTCTCACTTTGTTGCTCTTGTTAAGAGTGCTGTGGTGTCACTGCTCACAGCAACCTCCAACTCTTGGGCTTAGGCAATTCTTTAGCCTCAGCCTCCAGAGTAGCTGGGAGTACAGGCACCCACCACAATGCCCGGCTATGTTTATGTTGCAGTTTGGCAGGGACCAGGTTCAAACCCTCCACACCTGGTATATTGGCCCAGCGCCCTACTCACTCAGCACTGCCAAAACATGTTATTAATTAATGCTGACTATCAGCATATGGCACAGTACTAAATATAGGTATAAAACATTTTGAAATTGACAAAAAAGTTATCAGTCTAAAATATTTTATAATTTCCTTCTACACAACTTTACACTACAGAAAAATATGGTTAAGTAATTGTAAAAATAACAAAGAAGAAAATGAAATGACTCAGAGTTGATGACGCTCTTTATAACCTGACCTTTTCTGATCCGAATCTTATTTAAAATGATTGAATTCTTTTTTTCTTTTTTTTTTGAGACAGTCTCACTATGTCGCCCTGGGTAGAGTGTTGTGGCGTCACAGCTCACAGCAAACTCAGAATCTTGGACTCAAGTGCTCAAGTGATTCTCTTGCCTCAGCCTCCCCAGTAGCTATGACTACAAGCGCCGGCCACGATGCCCGGCTATTTTTGGTTCTAGTTCTCACTGTTGTTTGGCAGGCCCAGGCTGGATTCGAACCTGCCAGCTTCGGTGTATGTGGCTGCCACCCTAGCCACTAAGTTACAGGCACCAAGCCTAAAGTGATTAAATTTTTAAATAGTTTAATCTTATCTTTGGCATATGTTACATTGATATTTTCCACATTGATTCAAAACACCTATCTGTTCCAATAACCTGCTGTTACCACTAGAAGAAACAGTTACCGTATATACTCGAGTAGAAGCAGAGCTTTTCCCGGCACAAATTTTGTGCTGAAAAAAACTCGGCTTATACTCGAGTATATACGGTATATTGTGGGAGGGCCTGATTTTTACTTTGAAGTAAAAATTAAAAACAAAATACCCGTGCCATAGTCACATTTAAAAAAGTATTAGCAATACCTCTTTAAGCAAAAGTGTCAAGATTCATGACTAAATTTTCTCAAGTTGACAATTATTTATTATTATCATCTTAAATTTACTGCACATAATTCTTTCAAGTTTAGTTCAAAGGGATACTGTCCTATATGGAGTCAACAATGATGGATTTGCTATTAATTTTGAACCATATGTGAGATTTGACGGGAATCTATTCATAGTTCAGAAGACTTATTTTTTAAAAATGCTCTCTGCATGAGGAAAAGATATAATTATTTTGTATATATACTTGTTATTCTAGGTAGGAATATGCATTAATTTTTTTTAAGTATGTTTCTTTTAAAACACAAATTATAATTGTTAAGGGTGGACTATTAAGACATGCAGAAAAAAAGCAAAAACTAACTTTTAGGTTCAGGTACTAAAAATAATTGTTTAGTATGAATCTGTTAACTTTTGCTAAAGTCAAAAAGATCTTTTATATTATTAAGCAATTAGTAAAAATGATAGTCCTAACAGTTGTTGTGTACTTCCTCATATTATGATTAATGGCATATATTAAAAAGCTAAAACTTTAGCAAGATGGTAAATGTAGCAAAGGTGTTTTTAAAAAAATCATGCATCATTTTTATATTATTTAAGATTATTCTCTGTGAAAAAATAAAAACATTATCACAAGTATAGAATTTAATTTTACCTTGGTTTCTGTCTCTGCTTTCTCCAATATCAGTGCTTGTAGTTGCAATTGTATCTGCTAAAGCCATCAAGGACATCTGTTCCATCCGGCTGAGACCTGGTAAACTAGAATGAAGTAAGTGGCCAGAAAGAACCTGAGCATGCTCAGGACCAAAGTAAGTTGGACTGTACTGTGAAAGGTCAATAACACTGGGCTTTGGAATTTCCTCATCTGTCTCTAACACATCAGTATCAATTATTAGAGCTGAGGTCTGAAAGAGCTCATCGTAATTTTCTTTTGGTAACTGATGTGATTTATTCAAGCTATTTTCATTACTGGGTTTCTCCAAAGATGAGTAACAGCTATCATCATCTGCTGAAAGTAAGGCATACAAAGGAAGTGGAGGGACAGAATCTATTTCTGTGTAATCTATGCTTTCAGCCTTGCTGAATGCCTGAGGGTCTCTGGTAGTGCTTCCGCTAGCACTGATGGTGAGAGATCTAAGGCGGCGTTCGTGATTAGATTCAGCTTCATTCAGAGCCACAACTTCACCAGCAATGCACTTGACAAGATGGGACAAGATGGCCTTTGCTCGCCGAACTTTGCCAAGATCCATAAGTTCCAAGAGCTGCAATGGATGGTACTGAGGTAAAGTTGGGGAAAGTACATGAGCTGCCTCAAAAAGACCTGAATCTTCCATATCCACCGAAGGATCAAACATACTTTTCTTTCCACAGATTTTCTGTGCAAGGCTAGTCATGGATCGAGTCAGGGTTTTCTTTGGAGGAGGTAACCCAGCACTTGAGGAGTTACTCTGTTTTATTAAACTTACTATAGATGGAGTGCTCCCATTGTATGAGTCTGTTGTAACAGGTTCTTGTTTAGTAGAAGGCTGCCACTGGGAATATACATGCATTTCACAATCCATTCCTACCACAAGGATGCCATCCCGGACCCAAGACAAAGAAACAGGAAAAGGTGGGGAACCTTCTACAGAAGATACCAAGTCCACACTTCGTAACAGTACAAATTTAGAAAGGGGAACAACTTTAGTACTCTCCCAAAGAGGGAATGCCAGGCTTTCCTTACCAGTCTGTTCTTGTACCTTGCCTGCTAGGGGTCCATACATAAAAAGCTTTGATCCAATTCCCACGGTCAGGATATGAGATCCATCTTCTCTAGACATCCAATCTAAGTGAACTAAATGCTTTGTGTTTGATGTGATACTCTCTCTACTGGACAAATACATCTCCTGTTTATTATAGGCCACTAAGTTGCTGTCAATACTGATGCCAGAATCCAACACTGTGCTTAACTCATCTAAATGAATTGTCTGTTCAAGGACCCAACATGAGCCTCCTGTAGACTCACATTCAAAAATACTTACATGCATCACAAAGTCCTGAGAAGATCTACTACTAGATGTAGGCTGCTTGTAAGCTACTGCTAAACGATTTGTATGTGCACAGCTAACTTCTATAGGCCTACCAGGTACAGTTATACTACTATTATTTTGAAGTCCATCTTCAATAAGTAATGGCCACTCTTCCCAAATGTACACAAGATCCATTTCTCCATTCTTTGATATGGTAGATTCTCCATTTGTTACTCTGCATCTCCAGAATCTTACTTTCTCATCCGAACATGAAGTTGCCAATAAATAAGGAGCACTGCACACAGGATAGATGGAAGAAGAACTCAGATGTCCTAAAATGAAAGTAATCCATTAATAAAATGTCAACTTTGGCTACATTTTTATGAACTAAAGGCTTTAGCACTTTTGTATGAACTACCATTGAGAATATAATCTATATTTAGGTTAAGGGACAACAGGAACAGTTAAGAGGCTTTTAATGACATGAAAAAAGAAAATATCATCAAAACCTAGAGTTGGAGGCTGGGCGCAGTGGCTCACACCTGTAATCCTAGCTCTTGGGAGGCCAAGGCGGGTGGATTACCAGAGCTCACGAGTGTGAGACCAGCCTGAGCCAGAGTAAGTCCTCATCTCGAAAAAATAGCCGGGTACTATGGAGGCCGCCTGTAGTCCCAGCTACTTGGGAGACTGAGGCAAGCGAATCACTTGAGCCCAGGAGTTTGAGATTGCTGTGAGCTGTGATGCCACTGCACTCTACCAAGGGCAACAAAGTGAGACTCTGTCTCAAAAAACAAACAAACAAAACACCTAGAGTTAAGTTGAAAGGGAACTCTAAAGTATGCTTTAATTCCAGTATTTTATAAACAAGAATCCTTAACCAAACTTGTTAAATATCTTATGTCTTATCAAACTACCAAATTCTAGTCCTGATTTTTAATCTAGCATTCAATTCACAACTATATATTATTTAATTTTATTATTTTAATCCTATTTTAGAGACAGAGTCTTACTCTGTCACAAAGCTGGAGTACAGTGGTGCAATCACAGCTTACTGCAACCTTTGATTCTTGGGCTCAAGCAATTCTCCTGCTTCAGCCTTCAGAGTAGCTAGGACTACAGGTATGTGCCACCACGCCTAGCCAATTTTTTTTTTTTTTTTGTTAAATTTTTGTAGAGGAAGAGGTCTTGCCATGTTTCCCGGGCTGGTCTTGAACTCCTTGCTTCAAGCATTCCTCTCATTTCAGGCTCCCAAAGTTCTAGGATTAGATGTGTGAGTCACTGTGCCCAGAGCCTGGTTTCATAACTCTACTGGCTTTACACATTATTATAAATTTCATTTTAAAGGTATTTTGTAATATCTGTCAATACTGACTGGCTCCTTCTCCTTCATATTTTTTGATATAAATATAAAGGGCTTTGCTTACCCTCATATTACTTAGTCACTTTTCAGGGCCCTTCATGATTGAGGTATTATATATTTGACATAGCTGATGCTGAGAAGATTCCCAAGTGTAACTTAAGATTTGCTTAGGTTTAAAGTAATCATATGCTACTATGGTAGTTTTCTAAAACAGGAAATCAGCAAACTTTGTCTTAAAGTGCCACATAGTAATAACTCTTTTAGGTTTTTGTTTTGTTAAAGATGGAGTCTCACTTTATCGCCCTCATTAGAGCTGTGGTGTCACAGCTCACAGCAACCTCCAATTCCTGGGCTTAGGTGGTTCTCTTGCCTCAGCCTCTCAAGTAGCTGGGACTACAGGCGCCCGCCACAACACCCAGCTATTTTTTGTTGCAGTTTGGTTGGGGCTGGGTTTGAACCCGCCACCCTCAGTATATGGGGCCGGCGCCCTACCCACTGAGCCATAGATGCCATCCTCTTTTAGGTTTTGTTAGCCATGAAGTCTTTGTTGCAAGTACTCAACTCTGTCATTGTAAAGCAAAAACAGATATTCACACTAGTAAACAAATAGGTGTAGCTGTGCTGCAATCAAACTTACAAAACATATAGGTGACCCATAGTTTGTTGACCATATCCTAAACTAGTAAACATAAACTACTAATTATAATATAGAATTAAGACATTTATCATATTTTATCATATTTCACCATAATTGTAGTAAGGTTTTTTAAAAAAGCCTTCAAGGATACAACATTAACCACAGGTTTCTGTGAGCTGAACAAAGAATAAAAATCTTATCCTTCCCAAAAGTACTGATTTAAAAAATTCATAAATTCAGAAGCCAAAAAAAAGCTTTCACCATATGCTAGCTCTTTTTGCCAAACCAAACCAATCTCTTCTTTTCCACAGGTCTTTTCTTCTAGAAAATAACTTTGCCCCCAGAGTAATAGGAAATTTATTTTAATAAATAGCTTCAGTTTCTCTATATTTGCCAGATGATTTTAATTGAAGTTCCACAGTAAAGTGCATACTATTACAGGGCTAATCATAGCAACTCTTCAAATTCTACCAATACAAAAGCCATTCCTTTTTAAACTTTAACTTTCTTTGCATTCATTTTTTTAAGTTAAAATATGCCCCCCAGGGGCGCCTGTGGCTTAATGAGTAGGGCGCAGGCCCCATACACCAAGGGTGGTGAGTTCAAACTTGGCCTGACCAAACTGCAACGACAACAAAAAAACAGCCGGGCGTTGTGGTGGGTGCCTGTAGTACCAGCTACTTGGGAGGCTGAGGCAAGAGAATCGACTAAGCCCAAGAGCTGGAGGTTGCTGTGAGCTGTGACACCACAGCTCTCTACCAAGTGTGACAAAGTGAGACTCTGTCTCTAAAAGAAAAATAAATAAAAATAAAATATGCCACCAAAACAGAATGTAAATATTAATACCCTCAACTCCTATGAACTTCACCATTAAGAAAACATTATAAATACTTGAAAACATGATAAACTGAAAAGCAAAGTAATCAGTCAGAAATTAAAGAATTATCTGATGAAAAAGATGATTTGTCTTGGTATTCCTGATACCTTAGAACAGTGGTTCTTGACCGACAGTGTGCCTGAGAATCACTATGAAGGCCTGTTAGACCTGGCCGTGGGCACCCAACCCAGAATTTCTGAGTTGGTAATTCTAGATGACCCACGAATTTTCACTTCTAACAAGTCCCCAGGATGCTGAAGCTGCTGATCTGAGGAAATTCTGAAAACCACTGCACTGAATAAGGATGCTAAATACACACTTATAGCAGGAACTGTACACTCAGAATCTTTCTTAGCATATGGCTCCAAAGTTTGCCATACGGTACAACTCCCAAAGTTTGCAAATAAGGCACAATTTAGTTATCACTTTTGTTATAGAAACTTTTCAGTTTTTTTTTTTTTCTTTTTTTGCAGTTTTTGGCCAGGGCTGGGTTTGAACCTACCACCTCCAGCATATGGGGCCAGCGCCCTACTCCTCTGAGCCACAGGCTCTGCCCAAGAAACTTTTCAAGTTTTTCTTAATGAAAGGGCAATTGAAATTTGTTTTAGAAATCACTAGTTAAGACTTAGAATTGGCTGATGAATGTCAGAGTAATGTGAAAACATAATGAGAAATTTAAGTGCCCATTTTAGGGCATTCAAATTTATTATTTCCATGTCTAGTATGTGTGGATTTAAGAGGTAGCTGCAGCAACCTATTTTAAATAACTGGTAAACACTCTTGGTTTACAAACTTAAGTCTCTTCTCATAAAATTTACAAACCTGCTGATGGCTTAATACTTATTATCTCAACTCCTTCTGGCAAATTCAACTCTTGGCTATAAACCATTTCTGAAGACAGAGTCAACTTGCTGGTACTCTGGAGATTTGCTCTGCAAGCCTGATACTTCTGTGAAAAAGGAGACAGAATCCTCTCCGGAGAAGAATAATAATGTTCTGCTGGCTGACAAACTGCTTCAGATATTTTTGAATCTACTTTTTCATCTATAAAACATAAGAACAAAGAAACTCTAGAAATATTACAATTGCTACATTTTATAACCCCCAACTATCTTATAAAAGATAAAAGAGTAAAAATATTAATATGATTCTTTACAGTAAGAAAATCAGTTTGCTTTTTGAATTAAATGAATAGATTACAATTATCAACACTAAATAAGAATGACTTTAAGAAATATTCTGCTTTGAGCTGTTTAATGTTTAATTTGAAGAAAGACTCACCCAAAGAGACAGGAATTGACTTTAAATGTAAATTCCACATGTGTAACAGTGAACGGCTGTCTTGTGTGCACTCTATTACAATCAGATAGAACTTTTCAGAAAATCCATTGGGTGAGCTGCCTGTTGGTATGAATGATATTTTTCACTATTAACACAGAAAAATCAGACTACTTACTATATATATCAAGTTAAATTAATAAGATTTAAAAGTAGAGAAAACTAAAAAATGTTACTTAAGTTTCTAGTGTAACGTGGCATTATAGAATACATTCAACTTCACCAAATGAATTTGTATTAATTTAAAATTTTTACAATAGTATGTATGCTGTATACAAATTTTATTATTATTATTTTTTTTTTTGAGACAGAGTCTCCCTATATTTGCCCTCAGTAGAGTGCAGTGGCATCGCAGCTCACAGCAACCTCTAACTCTTGGGCTTAAGCGATTCCCTTACCTCAGCCTCCTGAGCAGCTGGGACTACAGGCACCTGCCACAACGCATGGCTGTTTTTGTTGTTACAGTTGTTACAGTTGTTTAGGAGGCCCAGGCCAGGTTCAAACCTGCCTGCCTCCATGTATGTGGCCAATGCCCTAACCACTGAGCTATGGGCACCAAGCCATAAATTTTATTTATAAATTGATAGGCTCAAAAAGTCACGTATTACAGTCATCACTATCAAATTGTTAACATAGATTAGGCTGTATGAAATGGGAAATTTCAAAATAGGAACTATGTGACATATACTTTAAGTCAAAACATGACAAAAATTGTGTTACATTTTTTGAAGCAAGCTCCATAAATTAAAGGAATAACTAATTTATGTTTATCTAATCACCAAAAAAATCTAAGTATTCGTTACATGATATATAAGTAAAAAAATTTTTCTTAGCTCAAATTTCAGTTTAACTGCATACAAGTTGTTCTAAATAAATAAATCTTTCTAAAATAATGTATATTATAAAATCAGTGGTATATTACTGCCTGGTAAAAAAACCTTTTTTTAAAAATACATTTTAATCCAAGTTTTCTTGTTTTTTTTTAATAAAAAAACTCAAATTCTGTAAAACAAGTATCTTCATTATGTACAAAATTATGTGGCTGGAGGCCGGGAATTGGAGACTAACTTGGGCAACATAGTGATTTGTATTTCTGTCTCTGTGAAAAATGAAAAATAAAAAATTAGTCAGGCATGGTGGCTGGCACCTGTAGTTCCAGCTGCTCAGGATACTGAGGTAGGAGGATCACTTGAGCCCAGGAGTTCGAGGTTGCAGTGAGCTAAAATTGAGCTACTGTACTCTAGCCTGGGCAACACAGCAAGACTTGTCTCTACAAAAACTTTAAAAATTAGCTTGCTGTGGTAGCTCAATGCCTGTGGTCCAAGCTACTAGCTACTTGGGAAGCTATTATCGTGCCAGTGTACTCCAGCCTGGGCAACAGAACAAGACTCTATCTCTTAAAAAAAAAAAAAAAAAAAAAAGAAAGAAAATAAATAAAATGAAAGGAAGAGGGAAAAAATATCTGGAAGAAACAGAGTGTAGTTAATATTATTTGAGGCTTGATAACTGATTTTTACCAACAGGCATGTAAAGTAGAGTTGCTTTATAAGATTCTGGTCTTTGGGAAAGTGAATTTTTTTTTTTTCTTTTAGAGACAAGAGTCTCACTTTGCCACCTTTGGTAGAGTGCCATGGCATCACAGCTCACAGCAACCTCTAACTCCTGGGCTCAGGCGATTCTCTTGCCTCAGCCTCCCAAGTAGCTGGGACTACAGGCACCCACCGTTAACATCTGGCTGTTTTTTGTTGTTGTTATTGTTGCAGTTTGGCCGGGGCTGGGTTTGAACCCGCCACCCTAGGTATATGGGGCCGACGCCCTACCCGTTGAGCCCAGGAAAGTGAATTTTTAGTTTGGTTTGACTTTGTAATTGAGACTAATGACCAAAAGGTTTACCTCTATTTTCCTTCATGCATAGTAACAGTTAAAGTTGAGTTGAATAAAAATTTTTTAGCTGTTTTATTATAAAGTTTTTAGAAACTAATCTTTAAGTTTGAAGGTATTTCTTTATATTAGTTTCTAAAGCACCAGGAATCCACATTATCCAAATTGACATGGTAGGACCTCATCCAGGAAAAGAACACTCACACATTAATGATAAGGTATTTCTACTATGCAGTTTAAAAAACATTTAACTGAGAGACCCCTTTAATTGTTTTTGTGCTTATTTCCTGGTTAAGAATAAAAAGATAAACGGAACAATTCTAACTTCAAATAATGTGAAATACTGTATCAATTCATCTTAACTGCCTATCATATTATATATAGTATTTATTACATAAAAGTTTCTTCTTTACCTGCATTAAATAAAATGCTGTCTTTTCCTAGACACTTCTTTTCAAGATTATTCAAAATGAAGTCTTCTTGAAAAACATGAAGCAGCTGGGTTTTTCTGCCATGCTGAATGTAAATAAATACCAACATAAGTTGATAAATGTTATTCATTTAATAGTAACTGGAAAAAAATACAGTAGAACCTCTGTAAGTTGACCATCCAAGGGACTGTAACAAACTAGTCAACATATGGAGGTGGTCAACATACAGAACTAGGCCAAATGTACTGATGTTGATATGTTCACGTGGCACATGTCCAGTCTATGAAAATTAGATCAATTTAAGGAGGTGGTGAATGTAGTGAGGTGATCAACTATGGAGGTTCTACTGCACTTCATAATGAAATAGTCAAGCAGAATAAAAGTTCAAAAGTTCAGCATGTTAAGTTTATGGTACCAGAATAACCTTATGAAGATGGAAAAAGCCCAGGTCAAGATAATTTGCTTTCATTATAATGAGTCTTGACAATTAAAAAATGTGTGATATCCACCAATGTACTTTATACCAATGCCAAAAAAATGGTATATACATTTTATATTAAGTGGTTCTTTTAGTGATTTTCATAGCCATGGATGAAGAACATAAAAGCACTTTATTAAATCTAAAGGTCATGTGACACTATTAACATCCACAATGTGTTTAAGAGTCAGAGTTTGAAAATTTATTTTATTGTGAATACACTAATTGCAACTATAATCTGATTTTTTTTTTTTTTTTTTTTTTTTTTTTTTGAGACACAGCCTCCCTCAAGCTATTGCCCTGGGTAGAGTGCCATGGCATCACAGCTCACAACAACCTCCAGCTCCTGGGCTTAAGGGATTCTTTTGCTTCAGCCTCCCAAGTAGCTGGGACTACAGGCACCTGCCACATCGCCCGGCTATTTTTTGGTTGTAGTTGTCATTGTTGTTTGGCAGACCATGGCTGGATTCGAACCCGCCAGCTCTGGAGTATGTGGCTGGTGCCTTAGCCGCTTATGCTACAGGTGCCAAGTCTATAATCTGATTTTTTTAGTTTGAAGTACATGAAATTTGCACTGTATGCTATCCATAGCAAAATATCAAATTATACCAATTTATATATAGATTTTATACATAATAATCTCACATTTTATATACCTCCAAAAAAAGAAAAAATACTTACGAGCTTGGTAATGGGATCTAATGCAATAATACATCCTGGCCTGGCTGTCGATTGTTGACTGACGATGTTAAACACTTCGCCAACATATTTCTGTTTTTTAAAAAATTGATATGTCCTTTACTAAACAACTAACTTCGAAAGTGATTAAGAGCAAAGAACATAACATTTCAGGAGTAATAAAGTTCAACTGGTGCTAAATATAGTCTCTTTTAACTATAAACATTCCAAGCTTTACCTTAACAGGAATTACACAGGAATGAATAAGAACTATAGTTCAATTGGTACAGCGAAAAGTAAAAGCAATGCTTGGTTAACTTAGGGGGGAAAATATTTTATACTCCCAAATGTGAAAAACTGACTTCAATTTCTTGGAAATGTTCTGAGAATTAGTGTTTTTTAAAGCATTAATTTTGAGAAGGGAAGAATGGAGTTAAAGAAACAAGTTGATATGCCATTTATATATACAGACTTCTTAAGCCACTTATGTTCTGACTGCTCTGTCAAGGTCACCATGCTAACTTCAGTGACCAATCCTCCGTCTTCATCATGCTTGCTCAGTCAGCAGCATTTGATCCGGTGCTCACTCCCTTCTCCTTGAGATACTTTCTTCATTTGGTTTGCATTATCTACCACATTCACCCTACTTTAAACAAAGAATGCTTCAGCATTCAATCCTTCTATCACTTTTACTTTCCAACTATACTCTTTCCTCAACAATCTCATTCACCTTTACAACCTGAAGTACACATGCTGACAACTATTTTATATCTTCAGGACATACCTTCCTCTGAACTTCAGAGACTAAGCCACTGGGTCTCTTGGAAATCAATAGGCAACTCAAAATTAGACATCCAAAGCCAGGCTCTACCACCTTACTGGGCCCGCTCTACTATTTCTGGAACATTGTTTCTCTCTGTATTAGTTAATACATCTGTTTTCTTCTCCTCTCTCTTCACTAGAACATAAATTCTATGATACAAATTTTTGCCTGTTTTCTTCATATCTAAATTCCCAGTACTTAATGCCTGATAAATAGAAGACTCTCAGTAAATACTACCTACACTATGTGTTTCCACTATAATACTACATGTTTTTAACAACCTGTGTTCTTCTTTAGAGCAACTTGTTTCCACTTAGAAGGATGCACTCATCAGTTTTTCCCCCAAACAGCTGCCAGCCCCGACTTCCTGAGCTTCCCTACGCTCTCACCTGGGTTTCCTCTGCTCTGTGCCCTACCAGGATCCCACACCCCCTTAAAGCCTTCTGCACAGACAGGCATTACTCAGTGTTGCCTGAGCCCAGGAGGCCACACTGAACCCTATCTTAAAGTATTTTAAAAAAATAAAACATTGTTTCATGATGTGAAAAATAAAATAAAAACCTGGTTTTTTTGCAAAATCATGCATTAAAAATAACTTATAGAAAAAACAAGATTGGAACAGACCACTGACATTTATGCAACTCTGTAACTAGAGCATTAACAAATCCATGAATTGGTAGCTGGGGAGATAGCTTGAATCTCAACAGGAACCTCAACAATACAGATGAAGCCTGCCTTGGGGACAACGCGGTTGATAGGTTACTATTAGACTGGTATAGGAAGAAAGGTAGCCTGTCATAAGGCAAAAGCTTTTCAACAGTATTCAAAGGACTCCTGCCTGAATTGAAACCAAGCTGAGGACTTTTTCCTTTTAGGATTAGAATTAAAATTCTATTCCTGTTATTCTAGCTCCCCTTGTCTGGAAAAAAATTACAGATGAACCAACATGACTTCCACATCATACTTTCAGTAGTGCCCATTTATCTATAAGCAAATAAGTATTATAATTATAAAAACATATATTGTAAGAGACTAGACTCTACTTTTTGAATGAGTGAAAGAAATAGTTTCTTTTTAAAAGAGCTTTTCATAGTTATAAATGTATAGTATGTGGGTGCAAATGTGAAAAAAATAAAGTTACAAATGTTTATTACAAATACATATGTCACAATTCTAGAATATGCTCGATAAATACAGATAAAGTATCTACAAGCATCATATTACACATACACTTTTTTTTTTTTTTTTGAGGCAGAGTCTCATTCTGTCACCCTGGGTAGAGTGCCATGACATTGTCGCAGCTCACAGCAACCTCAAGTGATCCTCTTGCCTCAGCCTCCTAATTATCTGGGACTACAGGCATGTGCTACCATGCCCGGCTAGGTTTTTCTATTTTTAGTAGAGACTGGGGTCTCATTCTTGCTCAGGCTGGTCTTGAATTCCTGAGTTCAAACAATCTACCGGCCTAGACCTCCCAGAGTGCTAGTGACCCATATTATACACTTTAAACTGTTTCAAAAGCCATTACTTACAGAATACCCGACCCATATTATTCACTTTAAACTGTTTCAAAAGCCATTACTTACAGAAATTTCAGGATTACAAAGCTCAAATAAAAGTTTCTTGGCATCAATAACTGCTTCATATAATCTCAGATACTGCCCATCACTTGCTACAAAGCACGCACTAGGAGAGTTGCAGTAGGCACCTAGGAAGTATTTAGATTTAGAATTTAACCCTTTAGTGATAATATTTGAAAATCTAAACTACTTAAATAAAAATCACAATGCTTACCTAGACAGTAACTGGGTATAAGAGTAGGCAGCCACGCCACGTTGGAAAAGGCAGAAACATGAAGAGAATTAATCCGAGCAAGCTCAGATACTCCGCCAGAAAAAGACAATGGCCCAACTGGATCAACCCTCCAAAGAATAAGCTCACTATAAACTGCATTGGGATCCTGAAATGCCACATCAATGGTTCTTTTATTTTGTTGTGTCAAAGAACATTCTTCAATATTTACAGCATCAAAAGTCTGCTTTTGGTTATCAACATCTGGTGTCCTTAATGCATTATGGTGTGATGTTGTCAGCAATAATGGTAACACTGAGTGGCAAGCTAAATCATTAAGATGAAAGCGATGACCACAATATCTGGATTTGTGGGAAATACTAAGAACTGTAGAAAATGCAGATTCCTCAGCAAAACTGACCAGCCACTGATTCAGAGAACCATCAGCATGTTTTGAAATCATCATAACATTAGGGGTAAAAATACTTAATTTTAAACTATTAGATGATTTATTGTGACCAGAAGAGATAAGCATTGATGTAGAACGAGTGAGGCCAGACGGTTTCTGTTTCCCTTGCTGAATAGCCAGATCAACGTTCTTGGTACAGGCGTACATCACTATGCTCTTACAGAGAGAGTTCGCATCACCTGTGGGGAAAGCTACAGGAATTCTGGAAACGAAGGACACCTAGAATTAAGAAAGCAAGTATTAGAACATACGAAATTACATAAAGAAGTATTATAAAATAGTACCACATCAACAAGAAACAGCTGTCCAGAGATGATAATAATAGTACCTGCACTTGACGAAACATACCAGGCTGGTATTCATCCAGCCAATCCACGTGCCAAACCAGTAAAGAACCATCCACAGGATGGATACTGAACAGCATGTCTGCATTTTTACTCCATTCAGACAGAAGTACTTCAATCTGATGATCAATGGCAGCTGACGGTAAGGATGTAAAACTTGAGTTTGGTACTATCTTATCTCCACCCAATTCCTTCTTTTCATGATTTATTTTCGGGTCATCAACACAATCATCCGTTTCTATAACAAAAAGAAGTTCATGAACCAAGTAAACATAATCATGCTATTACTATAAGTTAAGAAATACCTTTATAAATGCATTCATGATGAAAAACATAATAGATTTTATATTAACAAGACATGGATTCCTCTTTCAAAGTAACTTTGCTCCCGGAATATAAATTCAATGGAATTAACTCAGTAATCAGAGGTCTTATAGGGCTGAGTGAGACAATGGGTTGTTGGGCGGTGCCTGTGGCTCAGTGAATAGGGCACTGGCCCCATATACTGAAGGTGGTGGGTTTAAACCCAGCCCTGGCCAAATTACAACAAAAAACGACAATGGGTTGTTGGTAAAAGAACTAATATCAAACTGGAAAACAGATAAATTGGTTTCTGAACCCAGATATCCTACAATTAGCCACCCAACCTTCAGTAAGACACACTACTTATCTAGTCCATGTTACAGAACAATTCACACAAAGATGTGTCATTGTAGCATTATTAGCACAACAAAAAAATACTTAAACAATTTAAATGTCTGTTCACATAAGTTTTCTCTTAGACGTGGACTACTTAGGAGCTATTAAAAATAATGAGATGAAAAACTGCCACTACCAACTGAATTTTGGGGACATTAATTTTGTTTAAAAATGAACACCCATAATAACAGCTTTTTCCTCTAAAAAAACTGTCTTTATTTTTGAATGAACATAGAAAAGAATCAATCTGGAGGGATACTCACCAAACTTAACAATGTAGAAACCTTACACTTGTCTGCACTGGATTTTTTTCTCCCTTATGATCATGTACCATGTACAATCTCATAATAAAAATGAAACTTTTAAAAGACAGAGTTATGAACCATAGACTGTTGCAGAGATGGCCAGCTGCCCAACACATTTCAGACTTCCCAGTCCTTAGCATATGGAGGCTACTCAGTCAGGAACTACATGAGGTCCTGTGACTAGCTCTTGCCAAGAGAACAAGGATGGAAGTGACTGCATCAATTCTGAGTCAAGGCAACTGAGACACAGCTGTGCTTCCCCCTCTCATCTCCACACCAACTGAAGGCTGAATCCAGAAGAGTTCCAGGCCCTAAGCACAATGCGTCTCCATTTTAATATACCCACAAATGACCTGGGACTCTCATTAAATGGCAGCTTCCAGTTTAGTAGACCCATGCAGAGCCTGAGATATGTATTCCCAATAAGCTTCTGGGCAATGCCAATGCTGCCAATCTACATACAAGCCTGTAAGGAGCAAAGTCCTAGGGGCTGACAAAACCACAAGAATGAGGTCCCTGAGTCCTTAAATCATATGGATGAAAGCCACATGGAAGAGGAATGTCTGTACTAGGTTATTAAATGAGTTAGTCCGTACATGAATTAAAGTCATTGTAATTTGTAATTTATTTCTGACAGTAACTGGTTTTGCCTAACATAAAAACATCTATTTTGGCTTGGCGCTTGTGGCTCAAACAGCTAAGGTGCCAGCCACATACACCTGAGCTGGCGGGGTCGAATCCAGCCTGGACCTGCCAAAACAACAATGATGGCCGCAACCAAAAAATAGTCGGGCGTTGTGGCAGGCGCCTGTAGTCCCAGCTACTTGGGGGTTGAGGCAGGAGAATCGCTTGAGCCCAGGAGTTAGAGGTTGCTGTGAGCTGTGATGCCACGGTACTCTACCCAGGGTGACAGCTTGAGGCTCCATCTCAAAAAACTTCTATTTTGAACAAAACTTTAAATTTTGCATTCTTCTTAAAGCTTTACCTTCATCAGATTTTACATCTGTCTGATTAGAGTCTTCTACACTGGCCTCTGAAGATGCTTGTTCAAAACTTTTTCTAACTTGCTGTAAAAAGACTTCCATGGACAAAGTAAAATGTAGTTCTTTATTGTTTAGCCAATGTACCACAAAAGGTTCACTCTTCTCTTCACTTTCACTTAGACTCAGAGATGTAATAGATGGAAGAAGTGGGATGTCTATAAGAAAAAAAATCACAAAATTAAAATTTTTCCCATTTTAACATATGAAACATTCATGTCTCATTATTATTAACTATTACATTTACCTTGTCTAAAAGTCTTTACTTCTTCACTTTTTAATTTAACTTAATTTTGAGGGTTTTTTTTTTTAAAGACTTTTTTTAGAGTTTTAGGTATAGAAATAAGCATATACCCCGTCCCACACACACCGAGTCCCCCATTACTAACATCCACCATTAAACTGGTACATTTATTACAACTGATGAGCCTTCGCCGACATATCCAGAGTCCACAGTTTACCTTAGGATTCATTTTTGGTGTGGCACATTCTATGGGTTTAAATAATTTATAATGACATTATATTTATCTTTAAACCTCAGAAATATTTTATTTAACCTGTAAGACTTCTAACATAGTAATGTTTGCCACCATTATTAAGTAATTAAATGATAAATTTAACATACCTATTATAAAGTAGATAAAATTACATATTCTAGGTCACACAGCATAATTTATTTAACCATACATGTTATCTTTAATCCTAAAAATATTCTCATGATGAAAAAAATCTATAGGGTAGAGCCTGTGCTCGGTGAGTAGGGTGCCAGCCCCATATACCGAGAGTGGCAGGTTCAAACCTGGCCCCGGCCAAACTGCAACAACAGAAAAAAATAGCCAGGCTCTGTGGTGGGTGCCTGTAGTCCCAGCTACTTGGGAGGCTGAGGCAGGAGAATCGCCCAAACTCAAGAGCTAGAGGTTGCTGTGAGCTGTGATACCACAGCACTCTACCGAGGGCGATAAAGTAAGACTCTGTCTCTAAAAAAAAAAGAAGAAAGAAAAAGAAAATCTATAATTTGCAGACATGTTAATAGGAAAATCTTAATTTATCATAAATTTGGTAAGAAGCAAATTTTTAACATGATCTATAATGAAAAATGGTATAATCATGATGTCAAAGGAACTACTGATATATGTATCCCAAAAGCAATAATTTGTTTACTTATTAGATTAACATATTAACTTCTTTAATGACCATTTAATTCTAAAATGGATATTACTTATTTATTAGCATTGAGATTGAAGTCATGGCTCGGCACCTGTAGCGCAGTGGCTAGAGCGCCGGCCACATACAGTTGGACTGGCAGGTTTGAAATTAAGCCCAAGAGTTTGAGGTTGCTGTGAGCTGTGATGTCACAGCACTCTACCAAGGATGACATAGTAAGACCCTACCTCAAAAACAAAAGAAACAAAAAAAAAGATTGAAGTCACAAAGTACGAAATTCAGGTTCCCTTCTCATACTCGGAAGAAAGAATTCAAGACAGACTACTTCAGTTAAAAAAGAAATTGCTCTTTGGTATGACTTTTGAAATAATTACTAAATTAAGCACGCTGAAGTAGAAATCCAGTCAGCTGTAACAAATAATTCCTAATTAATACAGGTAAGGAAAGATTTAAGTATCATATTAAATCAAATATGGATCATGATGTGATATGCTGAACAGTAAAGGCTAGAAAGGGATGTAACTTTATGCAAAATAAATCTGTTTTTTTAAAGAAAAAATGTGGCTAAGGTGCCAGCCACATACACCAGAGTTGGCGGGTTCGAATCGAGCCCAGGCCCGCCAAATAACAAAGACAACTACAACCAAAAAACAGCCGGGCGTTGTGGCAGGTGCCTGTAGTCCCAGCTACTTGGGAGGCCAAGGCAAGAATCGCTTAAGCCCAGGAGCTGGAGGTTGCTGTGAGCTGTGATACCATAGCACCCTACCCAGGGCGACAGCTTGAGGCTCTGTCTCAATAAAAAATAAAGAAAGAAAGAAAAAATGAATAATATGAATTATTTCAAGCAATGTATCTACTGTTAGATACCAATAGAAGGAATACTACAGGAGATGATGGCAAAGGAAAGGATAAAAGAACCTTTCTCCTGTCCCTTCTATTAGAGGCAGATGCTAAGAGTTGATAGATGTATTTAATCCAAGTGCTTCTGTTGATAACTATACATTCCTTAGAATAATTATTACATTAATATTTATCTACTCTCTGCTTCATGAGAGGAAGAACCACAGCTGTTTTGTATCATCACTATGTCTCAATTCCTACCACTATCTAAACACTCAATAAGTCTTGAGTCTGCCCTGCCAGTCCCACTGTTTCCACAGTAGTACCAGAGAATGAAAGAATATTCCAAAGAAGCCCTGGGTAAGATTTTCTGATATCTGACTTAAAATCAACCCAAAGGAAATCAGCAATGCCCTTGGTAAACCATAGGCCTAGCTGTTAACTACACAAGAAGGATGTTATAATGCTGGCTTTTAGCAGAAGCATTCTAACTAAAAGGAAACTCACATCTCTTCTAGGTCCTGACCCTGCTCAAAAAATTTGACTGAAGTCACTTTAATGAAAAATCCTTACAGGAAGGGTATAAGAATTAGAATGAAAAGAATATGACCTTATGACTCTTTTATGGCTCTTTCTACTGATGGGTAAGTTAAGCCAAATTTTATTCTTTAGGGAAAGGAATTCTCCATTGGGTCTAATACAGCTGCTGATAATATTACTTTATTTTGTTCTATATTTTCCTTTGGGACCTACCATCCAAAGAAAGGTTTTAGAGTTTTCCTTACTGGAAGCTAACCAAGGAGAGGCCACGTTGGAACTTAGGGTTCTTTTTCCAGGAGTCCCTCAGCCTTTCCCATTAATGTGAGAATTCAAGCTTTCTTTATTCTAATAATATTGTTCTTTACTTAGCAGAGAACTTCAAAATTATTCCACTGACCTTAGAATTGACTCTGGGCTCATGAATTCTTTCGAGCTAAGACTATTGTCTACCAAATAAAAACTAGAAGATCAGCAAATATTAATACTTTTCATTCCTACCACAGTATCTCTACACTTCTACTTAACCAAGTACTTCTTTTGCCTGGATGTAAAAATTCTATTCAAGTAACTAATGGACCATAATTTTTTCTGTTTCTTTGAAAAAGGCAATACTGTAAATCTAGCGTGCTATCTGGAAATAAGTTATATTTAATTTGTGCTTAACCATATTCCACAATATATAGAAACTTGTCAATAGTTGTTATATTCTAGGAAGAGGGACTAAGTTAGGGTAGAAGTGAAAGAATGCTCTTTAACTTTCACTTTCTGTACAGATAACATTTATCATATGCAAATTATCTTTAAATTTTTTTTAAGCACTATTCTCAGGTTCTATTTTAAATGCCCCAATTATGACTATAGATTATTATTTAAAAATGCATTAAAATGATAAGCACTTAAATTTTCATATTCATAGGTGGACCCAGATATTCTAGGTCTTTCAATCTAATAGTACATTCCTGACTACAGCCATGTTGTTTCTTAATTCTTCCAGTCATACTTTAAGGTATTTTTACCTTTTTTATGGAATAGCTCCAAAATCAGGTACCAAACACAACGGGGTTTTTTTAGTGTTTTAGTTTGGAGACAGGTATAATGGTGTCAATCAGAACTCAACGCAACCTCAAACTCCTAGGCTCAAGCAAGCTTCCCACCTCAGCCTCCCGAGTGGCTGGGACTACACATTTTAAGCGATGCTTTATTACCTGTAGCGGGGTTGATGCTGGCTGCAATATGGAAGTGGCAAAGCGCATTGGCATGTAGTGGAGTGTTCCTGTGGACGTGATGAGGGTTCTGCTGATGAGGCAGATATCCTGTGTGCGCTACAAGGGCAAGTGATCTCCTCCGACCTCTCCGAAAATGTCTCAGATTTACCTTTGTAAATAAAAACAAAGTAAAACTAATGCCTACATTGTTATAAGTCATATAAGTGTAGGTTACATAATCATCATTAGACGTTACATAGGTACTATTTCAGATAATTTTATATGGCTATGAGAACACTCTGTCAACGACATCTGTGACCCTACTGATAGCCAAGGCTAGTGTGGCTGGCTAGGCGGGTATGTACTTCCTGCCTCACCACTACACGTGTGCCTATCCTAAAGCTGTACACTTAGTCAAAAAGGACAACCTTCCCTGATAGTGCAGGACCATTCCAGTCAAGGGGATACAAGTAGCTGCCCTCCCCAACTAGAACCTCCAAACAAGCTCTCAGATAATTTTACATGTACAAATACTTTTCAATATTTTCATATAGCAAATATGAATACTGAAGAATAAGGTTAAGACTTAAACTACCTGTATTTCTTAACCTTCACACAATACTTTGTAGTTTTTGCTTTATTTTCTTAAAATTAATTTCTTAAACTTAAAAATTAAAATTTTTTTCTAATACTGTGTATGTAAATAATGATGTCTCTACATACAATGTCCTCTTTCTCCTATGACCACAAAGCATTGAATGATATTACCAAATATACACCAGGATATCTCATAACATCATCTCATTTATCCCATGAGGCAAGCAATGCAAATATTGTTATTCTCATCATTCATATGATAAAATAGTTTATACAGCACCCAAGGTCACCTAAGCTAACAAGAAGCAGAGGTGAAAGTGGAAAGAAAAAGTCTTTAACCCTTTTTTTAAATCACTTCCCTTTTTTTTTTTCTGAAACAGAGCCTCAAGCTGTCACCCTGGGTAGAGTGCTGTGACATCACAGCTCACAGCAACCTCAACTCTTGGGCTCAAGCAATTCTCCTGCCTCAACCTCCCAAGTAGCTGGGACAATAGACGCCCACCACAATGCCTGGCTATTTTTTGGTTGCAGCCATCATTGTCGTTTGGCGGGTCTGGGCTGTATTCAAACCAGCTCAGGTGTATATGGCTGGCGCCTTAGCCACTTGAGCCACAGGCGCTGAGCCCCTATTTTCAATATTAAGAAAATAAGAAGAATCTGTATTATTCTATCTTTAATTAGTCCAAAAGTCAAAAATGGACTTCCACTCTCAACACTAATGGGAAAATAAAGACCCCAAGTTCTGGGGTGGGGAGAGTTCTAAGGTTAACAAATGATAAACTACCCAACCTTTATTGGTTAGTTTAAGTAAAATAAACCAAGCTACGTATTTTACAACAAAACCTTTGCATCTTCAGATTTTGATTTACTTTATGTTACTTCAGTTAAGTCAACTGCAATCATCAGTGTTATTATCAGTTGACCTAAGATTAATTTCATAATTACAGGTTATTTTTGCGTTCTTGACAAAATCTTTGAGCATATTTTTTGAACTGAATAAAACTGAAAATTTTCAGAGATTTTCCTAAGATTCATATTTTTTACAATATTATATTACCAAAAGGTAATGCACCAGGTTTTCAAACCTATAGAAAACATCTAACAAAAACACTCACTTCTAAAGCATTTTGAACTCGTTCTTTACTCGAAGCATTTCTCTTGAAGTTATTTGTTAAATTAATTGGTTCAGTCCAATGGTTGCAGTCACCTCCGTACAGCAAACAATCATTTGGTAAAAATGTCTCTACCCAAAGACGGCACACATTATCTTTGCAGCAAGTCAACAGTACATTACATACAGAAGCCCTAAGGAATAAAAAGTTTTTAGAGCAAAAAATACAAATTTCACACAGTATCATAGGCAATTCTACAATGGTTCTATACTTATTTAAATGCACACAACTAAGGTAGAAATGAAGAAAAAGTCAGGATGCACAGATTTCCTTTTTTTTGAGACAGAGCCTCAAGCTGTTGCCC
This sequence comes from Loris lydekkerianus, assembly GCA_963574355.1. Taxonomy (NCBI): domain Eukaryota; kingdom Metazoa; phylum Chordata; class Mammalia; order Primates; family Lorisidae; genus Loris; species Loris lydekkerianus. Next base: position 25,299 of record CAUYPK010058724.1, on the reverse strand, counting down.
TGGGTAGAGTGCTGTGACATCACAGCTCACAGTAACCTCCAACCCCTGGACTCAAGCGATTCTCCTGCCTCCGCCTCCCAAGTAGTTGGGACTATAGGTGCCTGCCACCTATATTTTGGCTGTTTTTTGGTTGCAGCCATCATTGTTGTCTGGCGGGCCGGGCTGGATTTGAACCCTCCAGCTCAGGTGTATGTGGCTGGCACCTTAGCTGCTTGAGCCACAGACATCGAGCCAGGATGCACAGATTTCATCACAACAAATGCTTGCCAACTTATTTCATTTCTGCCTAGAATTCAGTAGCTCTTTTTTTCTTTTCTTTTCTTTTTTTGAGACAGAGTCTCATTTTGTTGCCCTTGTTAGAATTCCCTGGCATCATAGCTCACAGAAACCTCCAACTCTTGGGCTCAAGCAATTCTCTTGCCTCAGCCTCCCAAGTAGCTGGGATTACAGGCACCCACCACAACACCCAGTTTTTTTTTAGGAACCAGGTCTCACCCTAGCTCAAGCTGGTCTCAAACCTGTAAGCTCAGGGCCATCTACCCACCTCGGCCTCCCAGAGTGCCAGGAGTACAGGCGTGAGCCACAAATTCAGTAGTTCTTATTTCAATAATCTATGGTTGTTCTTACATAAAGAACAAAAGCTAAGATCAAGCCATACTGTCTCAGTTAACAAGGAAAAAACTACATCTTCTAACAAAATGTTCTGAGATAGTACACATTCAGGGGCTGGTTATTATTTGATTTCATAATGTTTCATTTTTACTTCATGCAAAGGCACCTGCATAATAGTCACTAAGAAGCCACAGTAACTCCTTAGTACACTTATTCTCTCCTTGCCTAATATAAATCCAAAGCAGCAAAATGTAAGAATTGAAAATCATGATAAAATAAGCACTCATCAACCATCATCCTTAGTCATCCCTGACTTTCAGTTGAATTCCTTCTTGCCACCTCCTCAAAATAAAAAATCAACTATGTAAATATTAACAAATCTCATAAGCATCAAGAGCTTAAAAGCTGAAACCTTCTCAACAAAGTCTACCTTCTGTCAGGTAACTCTCAATGTTTAGAAAAAAGAAAAAGGTACAGTGTCTTGCAGTAGTCACTTGTTGCAATGTATTTAGATGATTAACAATGAATAATCAGCAGAAGGTTTTATGAGGTAACTCAGTGAGTTAAAGAAAAATAAGGAAAAAAATTAAAATATTCTACAGTAATTTCATTAAACATATCTAAAACAGAAAAAATAGAAGGGAGAATAACATGTTTCATCTTGGTTGCTCTCTCCAGCTTCCCTCCTCCATCCATGCTCTCCTCTCTCCCCGCTCCAGCCTCGCCTTCCCCCCTCCCTTCCTACTCCCTCTCTGGGCTTCCCTGTCTGCCCTCTCCCACCATTCTGTGCTTTCAACCTCTCCAAGCCACCTTCCTTTCCATTTCTCTCCTTCTGTCCCTGGTCTCTCCCAGCCTAGGACCTGTTTCTTTTTTTCTTTCCTAAACTGCGTGTTTCTCCTCCTTCCCCCATCCTCATACACATTCCCCCTCCATTTTCTCTTATCTGTTTACTCCATTCCTGTCCTAGCCACCCTTCCTCTCAGTTTCTAGTCACAAAATTTACATATATTTACATAAATTTACATATGTGCAGATATAGATTAGAAGTAGGGAAACAAGGCAGGGCTCAGTGACTCACTGTAATCATGAAATCTGGGGAGACAAACACTTGAAAATTGCTGAAACCAGGAGTTAGAGACCAGCCTGAGCAACCCAGTGAAATCCCATCTCTACAAAAAATAGGGGAAAAAATGAGCCGGGGGCGGTGCTGCGCACCTGTAATCCCAGGTACTTGGAGGCTGAGGTGCAAGAATCACTTGAGCCTAAGAGTTCAAGAATGCAGTGGGCTATGACCACTGGACTTTAGCTTGGGCGACAGAACAAGACTCTTGAATCTAAGAAAACATAATATATCAAAGGGCAACAGAGAAAGTTTAAGGTTCACAGTGCCAATCAGTAGTGGGTAGAACAGACAAACTTGGCTCAGTGCCCATAGCTCAGTGGTTAGGGTACCAGCCATATACATAGAGGATAGCAGGTTCAAGCCCAGCCTGGGCCTGCTAAACAACAATGACAACTGCAACTAAAAAACAGCTGGGCATTGTGGTGGGCGCCTGTAGTCCCAGCTACTTGGGAGGCTGAGGCAAGAGAATCACTTAAGCCCAAGAGTTTGATTTGAGGTTGCTGTGAGCTGTGATACCATAGAGTGTGACATAGAGAGACTGTCTTAAAAAAAAAAAAGAACAGATAGGCTTACAAAGGCTCAGCAAAAGGCAGAGACTAAATGGCCAAACAGAAACGATGAGGAAAGGCACAAGAACTCAGGCAAAGCAAGAAGCAAGGGAAGTCACCACTCAGAAGCATGGAAAACGCTTTGAGCCTGGAGTGTAGGTGACTCTGCTCAGGATGAGTTATAGATAGTGAGTGTGAACAACTAGCAGGTCCTATTAAGAATAGCATGGAGAAAATATCTCAAATATTAATATACCCATCCAACCCATGCAAATAACAACAGGTACAGCCTTATAGAAACCAACTATATAATGGGTAAGTATCTCCAATACTTGTCCTATCTTGGTAGCAATATGATTTAAGATGATTCTTGGTAAGCTAAGATGATTTCAAAACTATCTACAACCAACTTTTGGAGGTTTGTAGGTGTTATCACAAACCTCTCAACCTATCCTACATTTGTGTTTGTAGGTGATAACACAAACCTCTCAACCTATCCTACATTCACCAGTTTTTTAATTAGTAAAGATGATAGTCATTACAAAAGCTTCGTCGTTAGTCTCTCCTCTCTTTGCAAGCAGTAGTAGCTGTTTGATAGAGTACCTTAATTCTATGTGGAAAACCAAAAAGCACCTATGTTGTGTATTACCCAGTCAAAGTCAAAATGGCATATCAGAAAAAACAACAGCTTTTCATGAGATCTCACTCATTCTCATGAATAAAGGATAGTATTCCCACTATATACCCACAGGCAGTTGGTGAAGCAAAAATGAAAACTAAAAGAGCTCAGGAAGATTAGCTGGCCTTTGAATAACATGAATCCAAAAATGAAATTCTAAAGATCTCTAAAAAAGTACTATAACTAAACGGAAAATTCTCTAGGCCAGTTGCTACCAAATTTAGTTGACAGGTACAAAATGAAAATGGGCAGGAAAAGAAACCAACTAGTATGCATTACTGTTATTATCAGTCTGCTGTAATGGCCTGGGTTAAGGCATCTGCTAATGCACCTACTATGATCAGTTCCACTAGACACTGGGTTAACTAGGTCAGGAGCAGATGTGTCTGTTCTCTCTCAAAATATGCAATACTCCATAAGCTTCCTTGTTAGTATTTTGGTGGTAGTAGCATCTGTGAATGAGAACACTTGGATGTATCAGGAAAAATCAGCCTTTGAAATTATATGATCGTCAGGTAGGTTTAAAAGGATCAATGGGATGACAATTGGGGGTCAGTCATGACTTTTAAGTTAAGAGTTTCAATATGCCACAAACTCATTCTATTCTGAATGTATTTTTATATATGTAATTAATGGTCTCAGGGGTACCAAAGTTTAGTTATCAAAGTGAAGCTAAGGTAAGGGTGCTTTTGCTAACTAGAGATTTTGTAGACCATTATTCCTCAGCTCAGAAACTCTGACACAGCCTTCTACAGAAGATTACTTTTCCAGTTGGGCACGGTGGCTCATACTCGTAATCCTAGCACTCTGGGAGGCCAAGGAGGCAGATTACTTGAGCTCAGGAATTCAAGACCAGCGTGAGCAAAGTGAGGCCCCATTTCTACTAATAAAAAAAAAAAAAAAAAGAAAGAAAGAAAGAAAGAAAGAAAGAAAAAATTAGCCACACATGTGGCAAGTAACTGTAGTCCCAGCTACTTGGAAGGCTGTAAGAGGACACTTGAACCCAGGAGTTTGAGGTTGCTGTGAACTATGATGCCACAGCACTCCACCCAGGGTAATTTTTTTTTTTTTTTTTTTATAAAGAAAACCAGGAGACAGGGCTGGGTGTGGTGGTTCACGCCTGTAATCCCAGCACTCCAGGAGGCCAAGGCAGGCCCACTGCCTGAGCTCACAAGTTGGAGAACAGCCTGAGCTAGAGTGATACCCTACCTCTAAAAACTGCTGGGCTTTATGGTGGGAGGCTATAGTCCCAGTTACTCAGGAGGCTGAGGCAAGAGACTCGCTTGCACCCAGGAGTCTGAGGTTACTGTGAGCTATGTGTCATGGCATTCTACCCTATGCAACAAAGTGAGACTGTCTCAAAAAAAAAAAAACCCAGGAGACATACTAGAAGCTACAAGGTGAGGGAATGAAATGTAAAGGCAGCCACACAAACAGAATCTAAAGAATAAGAAATATTTTGTGTTTGGACACAAAACATGGAAAAGAAAAGAAAATACGCACAACTCAGTGACTGTCTCACTCTGCTGCCCAGGCTAGGGTGCCATGGTGTCAGCCTAGCGCACAGCAACTTCAAACTCCTGAGTTCAGGCAAACCTGTTGCTTTAGCCTCCCAAGTAGCTGGGACTACAGACACCCACCAGAGACAGGTTTCACTTTTCTCAGGCTGATATTGAACTCCTAAGCTCAAGGAATTCTCCTGCCTTGGTCTCCCAGAGTGCTAGGATTGCAGGTGTAAGCCACCATGCCCGGCCTTAAAGACATCTTAAATGTAGGTAAACGTCTCAGCTTAAACTCTTACTAAATGTCAATCGTAGTTGACCCGTAGTCAGAGGTTGCAGCCCAGGGATTATCTAATAGTACTCTAATCTTCATAAACTCAGAAGTCCCACAGCTACAAACTCTCAAAGTAAGAAAAGCAATCAAAGTCATAAAGACAATGTCCCCTAACACATAAGAAAAAAATAACCAATCCACTGACCTAGGCATATATTTGCTGGTTTTACGCCAAGAAAATCCATTTACGGCTCGAGGATGGGCCAGATAAACAAAAGAAAAGTCGATTTCTTCTTGGGATTGTTTTTCTGAACTTCTATCTGGAGAGGTAACAGCGGTCCGCCAGTTTTCTACATTATACCATACCTTTAAAAGGCAGTCATCCTAAGGGAAAAAAAGAAAAACATATAGATCACAACGAAAGGTTAGTCAAATAGCAAAAGAAAGATTTCTTTGGCTCCAAGGGCAAGAACTTGGGGATAGGAGGAGAGGCTGGGCACAGGGAAATCAAGGAGGAAAATCTGATTCTGGTACTTTTCAACTGTGCGTTGAGAATTAAAGTGTGTGAATGTATGTAGTCTGTGTTCAAGGAAAATGGTTAATTGCTATGCACTATGGGAAATAGAGTCATTCAGGAAAAAATGAAAGATGAAATTAAGGGTTTCTTTTCTCTTAAACTAAATATCAAATGAGAAATCAATACCACTAGCAAACTTATGAAGACTGATAGTTATTGACAAAAAGGAATACTTTCCATGAATTATCATATGACTCTTCAAATAAAATGTAGATGATGATAATAACTAGTTAATAATTAATATTATAAAACAGTCTATGTATAATTAAATTTATACCTCCTAATTTGGGAAATAAGGGAAGAACAAGTGAGACTAGAATGTACCAGGTGCTACTTTTAAACCACAACTGAGTCCTCACCTGTAAAGTCAATCAGAATAAACAGCTCCACTTCTCCCTTAAAAAAAAAAAAAAAAAAAAAAACAACCTCCCTATGGTTTTAGAGTATCTCACCCTCTTAGCCGGCAGAAAGCTTTAAGCCATCAGAATAACTTCAGACTATTCAGGGCTCGTGGACTGCTCTAAAAATCAATGGTTAAAAATAATTTCAAAGAAATACACAGATTTCTTTGGAAATCTGTGTATTTGCAAATCAACAGATAATAACAAAGTGCCTATACTACATAAATGACAATACATGTCCTAGAAAGCCTATATGTAGTCTTTTATCTTAAATATAGCCTAATATACATATCAGCTAAAAGATGATATGAGCTATAATTTATTGGTTATCCTATATGTAAGATTGTACTCTACATAAGGTGCTGTAACTCTTCACTGTATATACTGTCTAACCCCACAATTAATGACTTATGAGATATAATAGAAGTTGTTATCCACATGTTACACGTAAGAAAAGAAAGACTAAAGAGATTAACTTGCCCAAGATAATAATGCTAATTGAGTGCAAATGGTATACACTCAGATCTGTCTCTGTGTTATTTCAATTATACCACACTGGCTTTAACACAACAATTTTTGCTTTTTAGCATTTTAATAGAAAATATTATTTTCAAGTTTAATAAATAAAAGAATGGAGCTAGTTATTGTTTTTAAAGTTTCAAAGTAAACTATAAACACACAATTTGGCAATAGCATATTCACAATTTACCTTCCCAGCAGTGGCAAAAAATTCTCCATCTGGTGAAAATTTCATAAAATGAACTTGGGAGGAAGTTCTGTAAATTAAACAGGCAAGGAAATATTTGCAAGAAGAATTAAACAAAGAAAAATACAACATTCTCAAAATTATACTTCAGCAATTGCTTCAAACAGAAAATTCTGTGATAATGGTTTCACATCCACTTTTAAGTATACTTCAAAAATTTACTAATAAGATAAACTTTAAATACAAAAATATCCACGCATAAGAATCATGCAAGGAATAATTTGTCAAAACCTTTAAAGCTCAAGACATGATTGCAAGAGGGACTTTAACCAGCAAATGCAATTAGTGTAACCTGGCTTATTGTACCCTCAATGAATCCCCAACAATAAAAAAATAAATTAATTAATTAAAAACTTAATCACCTTTGATATAAAAAACAAACAAAAAAACCTTTAAAGCCTAAAATAAGAGTCATAGCTCCCTTAGAATAAGAGAGAGTGGTTTCGAGTGGTTAAAATCTCGCAATAAAATTCCCAGAATCAAGAATCTCTATTTTCCAACATACATTCTCATGGACAATTAGCCAGCAAGAAATTTTGCCTTGGCTGGGCACCTGTAGCTCAGCAGCTATGGCACTGGCCACATTCGCTGGGGCTGGCAGGTTCGAATCCAGTCCAGGCCTGCCTAACAACAATGACAACTACAGTAAAAAAAAAAGAAAAGTAGCTAGGCATTGTGATGGGTGCCTGTAGTCCCAGCTGCTTGGGAGGCTGAGGCAAGAGAATCACTTAAGCCCAAGAGTTTGAGGTTGCTGTGAGCTGTAACACCATCGCACTCTACCGAGGGCAACAAAAGGAAGACTCTTGTCTCAAAAAAAAAAAAAGAAAGAAAGAAATTTGGCCTTCTGGTAGCATTTACCTAAAGATTATTATATGGCTAACTAGGAACTTGCAACAATCATGGTTTCATCCTGCCAGCTTCACCTGTATACTTGGAATATTACTTGCCTTTTCTTCTAAAAGGAACTTTCTGGCCCATTTCCCTTCCCAGCCTTTTCTCTGGCTACCCCCATACACTGAACTCAAGACACCCTCCCCATTATCATTGTTTCCCCTTTTCTTGCCCAAATTCATGTTTAGGGAGGTCAATACTAAACTTATTTATGAAGCAGGCCAGGAATTCTGTCACATTTCATTTCAAATGCAAATAATTTTTCTAATTTTACGTGTAACAAACACATGATGGAAAAAATTAATACACATGGATTAAAAGAAGAAAAAGAAATAATCTATAGTTTTACGAACACCACAACATCCTTTCCCAGGCTATACCCTGTTAACATTTATGAGCATTCATGTACTCATATTTTTGTACATATGGTTAATCCTAAGAATATCCTTAAAATAAATGATTAAAAGTGCCTGGTCTCTGTGCTCACTTCAGCAGCACATAACATTAAAAGTACCAGGTACATATGATTTCACCCTACAGCCTTTCCTCAAAACAGTGGCTACAGCAATCCTTCTAAAAGAAGTCAGATCTCAGTATACCCTCTGCTCAAAACCCCTACCAGCTTCCCAACTCATTCACAGTGAAAGGCAAGGGTCTCAGACCATGACCTATAAACTGATTCCTAACTCTGAACATATCTCCTATCATACCTCACCTTGTCCACTCTAGTCACAAGTTAGGCACACTCTTTTCTTTCATTCCTTTTTTTTTTTTTTTTTAATTTTTGGCACACTCCTTCTTAAAAATAATATTGTTTGTGGGCGGTGCCTGTGGCTCAAAGGGGTACAGAGCCGGCCCCATATGCTGGAGGTACAAACCCAGCCCCAGCCAAAAACTGCAAAAAAAAAAAAAATAAAATAATAATAATAATATTTAAAAAATAATATTTTTGCTTATTTTGTAGAGACTGGGGTCTCATTATGTTGCTCAGGCTGGTCAAAGTCCTGCCCTCAAGCAGTCCTCCCACCCACCTCCTGCACCACTAGGCATGGCCTTAAGCACATTCTTACCTCAGGGTCTATGCACATACCTCTTCTGTCTAACCTTTTTTCTTTTCTGCCTTTCAGTAAGAGTTATCTTGGGCCATAAACTAAATACACAAACACTAACAAAAGCTGATCAGCAATACTTTTTGTGTTATCTGACACCATATATAAACAACAACAACAAAATCCTCACAAAATCAGTATACAGCCCTGTCAGCCACAGGTTGGACTCCCTAATCTATAATGTTTTCTCCCAGACACAAGCACTCATAGCCTAATCCTTCATTTCTTTCAGGTCAATGCTCAAATGTCACTTCTATTTTACTTTCCCTTGCCCTATCTACTTTTGTTTTATAGTTCTACTTAACTTCACCTAACACGTGTAACCACTGTTTTAAAATTCAGCACAAATGGAATGTGATTAAAACTCAGCTTTTAAATGTACTTCAATGAGTATACTCTTCAGCTGATCCCGAAACAAAATTTTCATGGCTTTTCTGCTTAAATAACAAACCATCTCAAAAAGTCATTAGCATGTCTATGACAAGTTACTACTATGTACTCTGAATTCAACATCGTTTCCTCCTCTCTCACAATTGCATAAAACATATTTCAATCTCTCTAAGTTCATGGAATGCTAGTCTGTCAACAGACCTGCAATAAAGGCAATTGAACACTTTGCTGTTCCTTCCTCCCACCTTTTACATGGGTGATTAAAAAATCTAAGCTACAGCTCTTTCTAAAGAAATTATTTATGCAAAATCTAATTCCCTCTCTACTGGTTAGTCCTTTTATATATCCACAACCTAGCAGAAGGGTGGAAAATACACAGAATCAGCTCCTTTGAAATCTCCTCTGTAAATTCAATATATACTATGTGAAGGTCTTTCTTACTCTCACTTGGGTATCTACTATCTATGCTGGATATCATAATGGATCTGTAAAACAGCTTCGTATAAGACTGAGTCGAGAAAGAATGTCATTTAACATCTTGTTATGCTACATTATTGGTTTATGTTCTGTCTCTCCATCTGTTCACTGTAATAATCTAAGCACTTTTACAGCTGCCTGGAACACTGTTAATATTCAACAAAAATTACTGAATGAATGAAACTTGGAATTACTATCTAAAGGATATGAAAAAAATTAAGCCTGTTGATTTATGCTTCCAAACTGCACTATTGTAATATAATATCAATCATACCCCTTTATTGACAAAATATAAAAGTACCCATTTCTCTAAACACTGTTAATAAATATTATTCATCTTCCTTTTTGTGGACATTTCATATTTCTTGATTTCAAGTGAGGACAATCACCTTTTAAATATGCTGATTATTCACATGTTCTACACATTTTTCAAAATTTTCTCTCCATTTATACTACTGTATACTACTGTGATACCTGTTCTTTTCTAATTATGCTTTTAAGATCTCCTTCTAAAACGGCTTTAACCCAAACTGCATTTATTTATTTCTCTTTGTGTTTTTGTTTCTCTCCTTGTGGTCCTTTTGCCTTATAGAAATGTTTTATTGATGTAGTCAAAGCTATTGTTTCCTTTCCTTTCAGTTTCTACTTTTGGTGTCACTCTTAGAAAGTCTTAACACTAAAGTAGCACTTCTCACCCCAACCAAAGCAACATAACAAAAGTGATGAACATTTACCAAATATGTAATTCTTAATTTCTTTCCACTCGTATTTAAAAAGTAAAAATAAATATGTGAAATTACATTTTATTTAACCTAATATATATAGTGGACATATTACCATTGCAATATCTAATGAGTTTTTAAAATGTTACAGAAAGCTGGGCGCAGTGGCTCATGCCTGCAATCCTAGCCCTCTGGGAGGCCCAGGCTGTCAGACTGCTTGTACTCAGGAATTCAAAATGAGACCCCTGTCTCTAAAAATAGCTGGGTATTGGGGTGGGCACCTGTAGTCCCAGCTACTCAGGAGGCTGAGGCAAGAGCATCTCTTGAGCCCAAGAATTTGAGGTTGCGATAGGCTATAATGCCACAGCATTCAACCCCAGGGTGACTGAGACTCTTCCTAAAAATAAATAAATAAATAAAATGTCCCAGAGATTTTACATTCTTTTTTTCATAAGAAGTTTTAAAAATCTAGTGTATGGCACATGTCAATTTGGACAAGCCACATTTCGAATGCTCAATAATGACATGTGATCAGTGGCTACCACACTGGGCAAGATAGCTCTAACATACAAGGCTTCACCTATATTTTGTTTAATTATATAACTCAATTTTTTCTTCCATCTGACATTTGTTTTGGTATTAGGTATAGAATAGACTCTAACTTCATTTCCCCTCCGCAGAACTGGCTAGTTCATCCCACTGTAAAATCCTACCTTACATATAGAATGTTCCTACATTAACAACACAATGCTTTATCCGCTATAGCTATAGCTTTAGAATTCATTTCAGTTTACTGTATATCTTTATTCCTCTTGTCTTTCAGTTTCCCTGATTTTCCCATATTTGTCTTTTCAAATAAAGTTTAGCACTATGGTCAAAGGTAGAAATTTGAATGGATTTTGACAAGGATTATGTTCAAAATATAGATTAATGTGGGAAAAATAGACATCTTCATAACAGGAAGCTTTCCATTCAAAAGGATGAAAGGTGTCTTTTGCTCCTTTAATATAATTTAAAAGTTTGTAATTAATGACTCCACATAAGCTTTACATATTTTTTATGTTTCTTCCTAGTTATTTGACTTTAAAAAAAATGGATCTATAAAACAAGAAAAAGCACATCACAGCTTAAAAATCAGTATTTTTGTAGTGTAGTTTCACACAACCTAAAATACATTTGTAATATAATAAAACTACATAGCACAGGTTTATCAGTTTAATCCCCTAAATAATCGCTTACTTGCAATGCCAAATGCATCTCCAGTCCCCAAAGTTAAGATCTGTTTTATCTGGATTTTCATCTTCAGTTGGCTTCTCCAAGTTAATATTGGACCAGAGTTGCAAATAGTTGGAACCAGTTAAAAGCCGACTGCCTAAAAAATATTATTAACCATTTATTATTTAGGTATTTAATAGTGAGTTCAATTACACACTCAAGAATTTCACATATTATAAAAATAAAACATCCTTAAAAAGCCAAATAACAAAAAGGTATTTGGAGAGAGGGGAGAAGGCTGTGTTTTAATTTTGTTGAACTAGCTTGGGAAAGAAGGGAACAGACCTTATCACCTCTCATTCAACAAATTATTTAATGAGTATCTTTTTTGTACCAGGCACTGTGCTAAGTACAATGACAAATAAAACACAGTCCTCTTCCGAGATGAGTTCACATTTCAAGAGAGAGACATAGAAATATTATGATATAATGTAAAAATATACATGATAAAAATGTGTGCAAAGTTGGGCAAAGCCTGTGGCTCAGTGAGTAGGGCACCGGCCCCATACCCAGGGTGGTGGGTTCAAACCTGACTCCGGCCAAACTGCAACAAAAAAATAGCCAGGTGTTGTGGTAGGTGCCTGTAGTCCCAGCTACTCGGGAAGCTGCAACAAGAGAATCGCCTAAGCCCAAGAGCTGGAGGTTGCTGTGAACTGTGACTCCATGGCACTCTACCGAGGGTGACAAAATGAGACTCTGTCACTGAAAAAAAAAAAAAAAAAGTGTGCAAAGTTGTATCAAAGTCCACAGGAAAGGTCAGATATGGTGGCTCACGCCTATAATCCTAGTACTCTGGGAGACTAAAACGGGTAGATTGCCCTGAGCTCACAGTTTCAAGATGAGACTGAGCACGAGCAAGACCCCCGTCTCTAAAAACAGGAAGTTGGTATGGTGGGTGCCTATAGTCCCAGGTACACCGGAGGCTGAGACAAGAGGATTGCTTGAGCCCAAGAGTTTGAGGTTGCTGTCAGCTATGATGCCACGGGACTCTACCAAGGGTGACCAAAAAAAAAAAAAAAAAAAAAAAAAGTCCACAGGAAAGAGAAATTAATGTGTAGCTGTAGCCAAAGTGTCATGAAAAGCGATGAAAAGCAATCTGGTCCTTATTGGATGAATAAGCAGTAAGAGACAGGTATTTCAGAAAGGAAACTTAACATGAACAAGACATGAAGGCATGCAAGTTCACATATTTCCCCCAAGAAAGCCTCATAATCTGATATGGTTAAGTAAGAAAGTACACAGAAGGCTGGAAAAAGAAGTAAGATTGAAAAAGTACCAGGGTGAGACTGCGAAGCATTTCTCAAGTTCATAATGTTATTTGGACTTTGTTATAAGTAGTTGAGAGTAAAAAACTCAAAGTGGGAGTGGGCTCCCTAACTGAATCTATATTTTAGAACAAGGGGTCTTAACAGGGATGGGGAGCAAACAACAGATGGACTTGAAAAGGACTGTGAACCTCCTTCTATGTTCATTCTTTCAAAGACTCTACCCTTTCAACACAAGGGTTAAAAGTCTTTTTTAGAAAATAATTCTACAGACACAAGATTAAGGAAAACATAAGAACCAGGGAAGCCTGGTTAATTAACTATGATAATTCAGTCTCGAGAAGCTCAACCAAATATTAAAGAACCAAGGATCGGTAAGTCATTTCAAAAAGCAGAATCGTCATGGCTGAGCAAAGTGGCTCACACCTATAATTCTAGCACTTGGGAGGCCGAGGCTGGTGGATTGCCTGAGCTCACAGGTTTAAGACCAGCCTGAGCCACATGAGACTTCATCTCGAAAAATAGCTGGGCGTTGTGGCGGGTACCTGTAGTCCCAGCTACTCGGGAGAGGCTGAGGCAAGAGAATCACTTGAGCCCAAGAGTTTGAGGTTGTTGTGAGCTGTGACACTACAGCACTCTACCAAGGGCAACATAGTGAGAAAAAACCAGATTCCAATCTCTGTCTCGAAAAAACCAGATTCCAATTTCATGACTTAGAATTGAGAAGAAGGCTGTATGCTTATCCATACCATGAAAGTAAGAGAAGACAAGCAATTTGGGAGGGGGGGGGGGGGAAGCTGACAACAAATACATTTCATCTTGGTAATTAAGGATTATGGATTTTTATCTTTAACGGAAAAATCATTTTCTTATAGAAATAAGAAAGTCTGTGGCAAAAGCACAGACTTTAGATCAGAAATCTGCATCTAAATCCCAAGTAAGCCACTTAATTAGCCACGTGAATTCCATGTAGCTGGATTGCCTCTGAGCCTCAGTTTTCTTATCTATAAAATTCAAGTTTTATATAGAGTTGTTCTAAGGATTAGTTATCATACGCATGAAGTCTCTAGCACAGGCCAGGCACTTAGCAAAAGTTCAATAAATAGTAAAGCAACAGGTAGAAAGTTTCACAGAAAAACAAAAGCACAAAAAGTACTGTCATATTCCATTTAAATATGCTTATTATTCCACTTTTGAATTCACCAACAAAGACCAGTTTTCTTTTGTTGAACATAAACTAAGATGAAATTAAGGTATCCCATGAATGATTTGTTTTTTGGAGACAGAGTCTCAGTCTGTCATCCTGGGCAGAGTGCTGTAGCATCATAGCTCACAGCAACCTTAAACTCTGAGGTCAAGCAATCCTCTTGCCTCAGCCTCCCAAGTAGCTGTGACTACAGGTGCTTGCCACAACACCCAGCTAGTTTTTCTACCTTTAATAGAGATGGGGTCTCATTCTTGCTCAGGTTGGTCTTGAACTCATGAGCTCAAGCAATCCACCCACCTCAGCCTCCCAAAGTGATAGGATTCTAGGTGTGAGCCAGCTCAGGCCCATGAAAAATTAAGACTAATAATATATAAATAATCAATCCAGGTATGGAAGGGAACAAACACGTATGTACCATATGGTATGGTTTACTCATTTACAAGACAAAGGACAGAGGCATGAATATTAAGGGAGAATAAAAAGCATAAAAATTCTGAAACAAAATCTTATGATGTAGGCAAGATGGAATAGTGAATTTGGACACAACATAAAAACACTACATCAGTTTACTAACACCATCTAAAATTTCTTTTTATATCATAATACTTAGCATACTATAGTTAAGTAAATATTAATCAGAACAAAAATACTAACATTTCATTTAAAATATTTAATTATCTGTTTATAAATAACTATAAAAGTCATTTCCAAAAGTAATGATGTAGTCATAGCTTCCAAATATAGTAGATAGCATATTTCTCAACCAAACCACTAAACAAAAAAATTATGATATGTTAATTTTAAGCCAATCAAGATTAAAAAGATAATCAGTAGTCATGGGCTGCCGTCAAGCCACTACTACATATGATAAGAAAATAAGTTAATTTTAATACTACACTGTAAAGATAATTTTAACATTAACACTATCCTCTGAAATAATAGTTACTGACAAACCACAGGTACAAAAATATCTCTTCCTTTTGTTGGTCATAGATTAAAATAATAATAATAATAATAATAATTATGATGATGAGCTGGGCATGGTTGCTCATGCCTATAACATTAGCACTTTGGGAGTATAGAGCATGAAGACTGCTTTTTCTTTTTCTTTTTTTTTTTTTTGAGACAAAGTCTCACTCAGTCACCCTGGGTTGAGTGCTATCACATCATAGCTCACAGCAACCTCAAACTCTTAGGCTCAAAAGATCCTCTTGTCTTAGTCTCCCAAGTAGCTGGGACTATAGGTGACTGCCACAATGCCTGGATATTTTTATTTTTATTTTACCTTTTTTTTTTCAGAGACTCAAAAGTTATTTATTAACTAAAGACAGGGAAACTGATGCTCAGGAAATTTCACTTTAGTAAGTACAAAGTCATGCAGCAGAGACCTAAGGCCAGATTTCTGATGTCTAAGATCAATCATATTTCTACCACAATCATTATGAGTTGATAATTGTATTATCCTTTTTTCTTTCAGGGGAGGGACCCACTTCCAACTCTCTTTGGAAGTGCTCTAAACTTTCTCTTTGTTCTTCCTAAATAAAATCTCTCTTTGCTACACAGTCCTTTGGTGTTGGCCATGGGTTGGGTGAGTCTGCTAATCCACTGGAATGCAGGATCAGGTTCTTGGTTGAGGTCATCACTGGACCAGCTGAATGACTTTCTTGGTATGACGGGCCACCATGAAGGTGCGTCAGCTGATTCACTGAAATGCAGGACCTGGTTCTGAAGTTTCATCATATTTGCTTCAATTTAAAGTTAGATTCATTCAAGTTCCTTTATTTCCTCATCCAAATGCCTAATTTCTTCATACTGTCTATACCTTTCCAGGTGCATTGGCTTTTCAAAATATGCTGGACAGATGGGGCATCTGTTTCCTTCTTATAACAGTCCATGGGCGGCGCCTGTAGCTCAGTGAGTAGGGAGCCGGCCCCATATACCGAGGGTGGTGGGCTCAAACCCGGCCCTGGCTAAACTGCAATAAAAATAGCCGGATATTCTGGTGGGCACCTGTGGTCCCAGGTACTCGAGAGGCTGAGACAAGAGAATTGCCTCCAGGAGTTGGAGGTTGTTGTGAGCTGTGATGTTACAGTACTCTACTAAGGGCAACAAAGTAAGACTCTGTCTCAAAAAAAAAAAAAAAGGGCGGCACTCATGTCTCAAGGAGTAGGGCACTGGTCCCATATGCAGAAAGTGGTGGCTTCAAATCCAGCCCCAGCCAAAAAACTGCAAAAAAAAAAACAGACCAGCCATGTCCACTCCTCTGCACTAGAATCTCTTCTGTCCTCCAGCTGCTCCCACAGGAAGCTCAGGTCTTCAACACCTGGCTATTTGTAGACATGGGGTCTTGCTCTTGCTCAGGCTGGTCTCAAACTCCTGAGCTCAAGCAATCTGCTCACCTTGGCCTCCCAGAGTGCTGGGATTACAGGCATGAGCCACCATGCCCAGCCTAAAGATGGCTTTATACCAGTATATCAGCCTAGGCAACACAGTAATACCTTGTCCTTACCAAAAACTTAAAAATTAGCCAGTATGGTGGTGCACACCTTTAATCCTACTCACGAAGTTGAAGCAGGAAGATCAATAGAACCCAGGAAATCAAAGGTTACAGTGTGCTATAATCATACCATTATACTCCAGCCTGGGTGACAAAGCAAGATCCTGGCTCTTAAAATAAATAAAGTATAAGAAATAGCAATCAAATCAAATATTAAATGTTTTTATTACAGTTATTAATGACACTTCACTAATAATATTTGTATAGGATACTATCACTTAAGAAGTACTTTCATAAATATTGTCATTTCTGAACATCTAAAAACAAATTTGTGGCCAGACGCAGTGGCTCATGCCTACAACCCTAGCACTCTGGGTGGCCAAGGTAGGTGGATTGCTTAAGCTCATGAGTTTAAGAATAGCCTGAGCAAGAGCGAGAATCTATCTCTATTAAAAAAAAAAAAAAAAAGAATAAAGAAAAATTGAGTCAAGAGGATCACGTGAGCCCAAGAGTTCCAGGTTGCTGTAAGCTATGTCATGGCACTCCACCCAGGCCAATAGGTGGAGTGCCATGAAACTCTGTTTTAAAAAAAAAACAAAACTGTGAAATAGATATTATCTGAATTTTCAAATCAGTTAAGTTTATCTGTCAAGTAACCTGGTTTCTATTCACAGAAGTACTAGACAAATAATGTGAACATTTATTGAGAGCATAGTATTTGCTGGGAACCTAAAGATAAAGAAAACATGGAATAGAATTTCTGCCCATGTCTAACAAAAAAATCATACACCATGAAAACAAATAACTACAATAGATTATAGTGCTGTAACAGAGTAACCCTAAAACATCATTCAGGCCAGGCTCAGGTGGCTTTCACCTGTAATTCTAGCACTTTGGGAGGCTGAGGTGGAAAGATCACTTGAAACCAGCTTAAGCAACAAAGTGAGACCCCATCTCTACACAAAAAAGAAAGAATAGAAAGAAATGAGGAGGAAAAGAAAGGCAAAGGGAAAGGAAAGGAGGAAAGAAAGAAAGAAAAAAAAGAAAAGGCCAGGCACTATAGGTGGCCTATAATCTCAGCTCTTTGGGAGGCCAAGGCAGGATGATTGCTTGAGGCCAGGAGTTTGAAATGAGCCTGAGCAACACATCAAGATCCTACCTCTAAAAAACAAACAAACAAAAAATCAGCTGGGTGTAGTGGCATGCACTACCTCCTGGTAGTCCCAGCTACCCAGGAGAATGAGCCAGGAGAATCACCTGAGCCCAGAGTTTGAGGTTGCAGTGAGCTATAATGACGCCACTACACTCTAGCCCAGGCAACAGAGACCTGGTCTCAAGAAACAAAAGGCTACACTATTGATCATATGAGGACAATAGGTATAAACTAGGATAAAAGCCACTCTACCCATAGTAAAATTATAAACAAAGTGTTTGCCGAATGACACACTTGAACTCTGGTCTGACTTCTTTTCACTGTATGCATACAATATATACTGAGCTTACCAGTATACCAGATTACCATCAATCTTACAATGTCTCCTACATGAGAAGAAACATTTAAAAAAACTTGTATGATTAACAAATTCTCCAATTATACTTCTATCTTTTACCTTCTAAAATAATTTCCAAAGGTTCTAAAGTTTTGTGTTCTAAATAAGTAGTTTCCCCAGTCATTTCATCTACTATACTATTATGAAAACGAAAACTATATCCTCTATCTAAACCAATGACTTCTATTGTTATATTCCAAAAACTTAAGATTCAAATCTCTGAGCAGTGCCTGTGGCTCAAAGGAGTAAGGTGCCAGCCCCATATCCTGGAGGTGGCGGGTTCAAACCCAGCTCTGGCCAAAGAAACTGCAAAATAATAATAATAATAATAAAAAAGAAATTTTCAAAAAAAAAAAAAGATTCAAATTTCTATCTATTGGGGAGGGGGGGAGGATGGGTAGAGGGAGGGTAATTGGTGGGACCACACCTACGGTGCATCTTACAAGAGTACATGCGAAACTTATTAATGTAGAATATAAATGTTTTAACACAATAACTAAGAAAAAGCCAGAAAGGCTATGTTAACCAGTGTGATGAAAATATTTCCAATTGTATATAAAACCAGTGGATGGTACCCCATGATTGCATTAATGTACACAGCTATGATTTAATTTAAAAGAGAGACAGAGAGAAAGCAGAAAGAATAGAATTGGGAAGAGCAGAGTGTTGATCCTGGTTCTATTCTCAGAGCTGTCGTGATGCTAATTCACATTTGCTTCCTCATTTATGAATTGCCATTGGTAATAGTTGCCCTACATACCTCACAAAACTATGTGAAAATGAGGTGTTACCAATGAAAATATGCTGAAAAAACACAAGTGTAGTACAGACATCATACTAGATTTATCCAAGATGGTCCTACACAAAATAGTGATGCAGGTGACATTTCCCTGAGTATGTTCACTTCCTCACTAGTGTCTCTTTTAGAGACTGACCTCCATGGTCAGTTATCTCAGGACCAGTCCCAACCACTTCTCTCTCTCTCTCTCTCTCTCTCTCTCTATTGTTTTACTCATTACCTCATGACCTCTGAATGCTATTTATTCCCTTGAGGCGAGAACACCAGTGATTTTCAACTTTCCATGGAGACCATGAGCCACATGATGATCTCATGTTCATGTGATAATGGAGAAGGCTGGAAAAGGCATTCCTTCTCACATCCTTTCAGGGATTTCATATTCAATTTTTTTTAACACTTACCAATGCTCCCAATTTCTTTGTGTAGCCCAGAGAGGCAATTCTAATGGTGGAAACTTTAGTCTACAGAGGCTCACGTCTATAATCCCAGCTCTTTGGAATACCAACGAAGGAAGATTGCTTGAGGCCAGGAGTTTGAGACCAACCTGAGCATAAGCGATCATTTCTACAAAAAAAAAAAAAAAAGAAAAAGAAAAGAAAAGAAAAATTAGGCAGGCATGGCAGCATGCACCTGTAGTCCCAGCTACTCAGGAGGCTGAGGCAGGAGGATCTCTTGAGCCCAGGAGTCTGAAGTTGCAGTGAGCTATGATGACACCACTATCTTCACCCAGAAGACAGAGAGATACCCTGACTGAAGAGGAAAGAAGGAAAATAAAAGAAAAGGAGAGGAGATAAATTTAATCTAAAAAGGTTAAAATGCTGAAAAATGGTGAAAGATGAGAGTTACATTTTAGAAGAGCTAATGCCCAGTGAATGACTACTCATTCTGCAGAGGTGCTTTTGTCCACTTTGCCGTCTTGGTACCCAGAACATGAGGAGAATTTTCCAGAACCATGTGAACATCATTTGAGCAAACAAGAGGCCAGGAACTTTCTTCCCACACAACTCTTTTGATGGCCAGAGATCCTGGTGCATCACAGCAATAGTATGAAAGAACTGTTTGCTTCCCGGGGACAGTGATTTGTCTCATTTGTTCCACAGACTACGTACAAGTACAGGGAGGTTCCCTTTACATTCTTACACACTGACATTGGTCTGCTCTTTCACTGCCCTCCAGAGAACCAATCACGTTTTAGGACTTTAAGCCTAGGAGAAACATAGAGATCATCTTTTTCAAATTTGAGACTAAACCCCAACGGAAATTAAAAGACTTGCCCAAGATTGTGTGGGTCCTCAATGGGAAAAGAAATAGAAAAAATTTTTGTGATACAGCTTTGATTTGAGTGAATTATGGAAACTCTACAGTCATTATTACCTTGCTTGCTAATATTCATTAAGCACTTGCTACAATATGTCATGGAATTTAAAATGCCATCAATCATAAGACTCAGCATTATTTTGTGAACCACCAAGACAGAAAGAAAACGACACTATTTTAAATCATGGCATCATTGATTGTAAGACATAGTTCAGAGATCAAGTATGAGTCTCAGACTCAGTGAAAAATAGTGTGTATCAAGGACTATATGTACCTAATTGCATTTAATTCTCAAAACAGACTTCGGAGGCAGGTACTGTTATTTGACCCATTTTCATTCGGATCAAGAAATAAAAGCTTGCTTACATTTTTTATAAAGCGGCAGAGCCAAGTCAAGTCCTTGCCTGTCTATCTCCAGGGTCTGACCCCATAACCACCACATCTCTCTGCGGCTTATAAATCCCTCAGACGAGAAC
Source organism: Loris lydekkerianus (assembly GCA_963574355.1). Classification (NCBI taxonomy): domain Eukaryota; kingdom Metazoa; phylum Chordata; class Mammalia; order Primates; family Lorisidae; genus Loris; species Loris lydekkerianus. The sequence continues at coordinate 4,842 of CAUYPK010058724.1, read as the reverse complement.
AGAAAGGGGGCCTAGGACAAGATCCAAGTCAATCTCAGATCTATCAGCTCTTACCTGTCCCACCTAGACAACAAGTACAATGATCTTTCCTCACCTCCGTGTGCATATGCAAGGATATACTTCCCTTTGCAGGCACCCTGTGTCTACTAGCGGTTTCCAGAGCACAGAACTCACTTCAAAATTTACCTATGATATCTTCTTAAAATGAGCATAATGTTCTGAGAAGCAGTCAAATTTTCTGGGACTTGGAGGCTGATTATTCTATTGCATCTACTGTTTTGTGTTTGGAGATCTTTAAATAATATCTTAAAATCCTTTTTTTAAATAATATTTTAAAATACTCTCTTAAAATGATATTTTTAAATACTTTCTTAAAATGATATTTTAAAATCTTTCAAAATAATAAATTTTTAAAATATTATTTTAAAAAAGGATTGGTTATGAGCCTGTAGTCCCAGCTTGTCAGAAGTTTGAGATAGAACAACAGTTTGAGCCTGGGAGTTGGAATCCAGCCTGGGCAACATAGTAAGACCCTATCTGTTAAAGACAATAAACCAGTTACAATGTTATATGACAGTAGTCAGCATTCATTAAACCTTTGCTGTTTATGAAAGCACTAATCTTGCTTAAGATAACATACCTAAAAAAATGATTTGGTCCTAAAATACATACAAGAAACTGTGCATTTGCAGCAAAAAGGGCAGCATACTCTTTCTGAGACTTCAAGGTAGAAAAGGTTTGATCAAAGTCTTGGCGGGGGAATAAATAGGTTTAGTGTTAGGACAGAATGAGAAAGAAAACTGTGTGTACAAAGGCAAAAAGTACCAGAGAATCTTTAGGAAAAGACTTTAGGAAACTACAGTGGCAATCCCTAGGTAACATTTCACACATATTCTGCTCATGATGGAAGACCAGTGTTTCTCTTGAGTGGTCTACCTTGCTAATCCATGAACTCAGAGTGTCTTTTAGATATTTTCAAAGAGCTCTCTTAAGAATTGACTCATCTATGTTCACACAGAGAACAAGCACCTTGCCTTTCCCACACTTGGAGTGACGTTCTGGGAAATCTCTGTGTGTGCGCATGTGCGCACGCACAGGGGCTTTTACACTCCTGTTAAGAAAACTGATTCCATGAATCAGTGCTTCATGGAATTATTCTCCCTCTCAACAGCCAGGGAGAACTTGGGGCTTGGCATGTCTATCAAAAACAAAATTAAAAAAAGAAATGTTTGTGGTTTGGCATTTCCATAAAAGCTAAAATTTTTTAACTAATTAGTTAACTAATTAACTAAAATTTTTAACTAATTAAAGAAAAAGTAAGGAAAGCTGGCCTGATCATCACTAAAGCAACGACATCTTGATATATCCATAGAAATAGGGCTGATTGTGCTGAGACCTGGACTCCATTCAGCCTGGAGGCCCCATGGGGGGTGGGGGGGGTGAGCCTCTCAGGCCACTGACCCCTGGCTGACAGCAGGAGGGAGAGCAGCAGAGCTGGGGCAGGCCATGGACAGTGAAGGGGACAGGAACAGGGAGGGAAGGGAACAGGAAGAGTGAGGACCACAAAAGGGGACTCCTGGGAAAGTGAATATTCACTGAAAAGCCCACAGATTAGCAGGCCTTTGGGCTGGCTGAAGACTTAAAGGACCAAAGTTCAGCTGAAAAACTGATGCTGACTTTTCCAAACGGATGCTCAGTTCGCAGAAGCTTAGACATGCTAGCCTCCCTAAAATATTTTTAAATATTAAATTGAAACGGTGTTGAATAAATCATGCTCTTTTCAAGATATTTGGCTTTCTTTCATATGTATTCCAAATTCTTCTCTTTCCCCAAACCACTTTTCTCCTCCACATGAGAAAAATACATCTCTAGTAATGTATTAAAGTTACCGGACTCCAATGCTCCCTTTTTCTCCATTTGGGGAATAGATTGAATAACAGGAATATTTATGTTGGAGTATCACCTATTTGTTTCCTTTGGTGATCACAGTGTTAGCTGAGGGAAGCCAGGAAGTCAACAGTGATGTTTAAAATACCAAGTTGATGAGAAGGGTGGAGTTTGCAAATGAAAGTAATTAAGCTCATTAGTCAAAAGCAGAGAAAAAGAAAACCCAGCCAATGGTGCACTAGAATAGAAAAAGCTTTTCTTAAAGGAAGGATACCATGAAATTGACAGTTAAAAATAGGGCGGTGCCTGTAGTTCAATGGAGTAGGGTGCTGGCCCCATATGCTGGAGGTGGTGGGTTCAAGTCCAACCACAGCCAAAAACTGCAAAAAAAAAAAAAAAAATGGAATTAGTTTTTAAATCCAAGGGGACACCAATGCCTAAGTCCATCAGGGATGTCCACCATGCACCACACTGGAAAACTATGAGCTGTCTTCTTGGGCCACATATTCAGTATACAAACACTAATTAAAACTGATGAGCAAAAAAAAAAAAAAAAAAAAAAAAGCTGCAGGCATGATTTTCATGATATCCAACACCACAGGTAAGCAGGAAAAGTCCTCACATAATCTACATGCAGCCCGGGGGGTGCAGGCTGGACATCCCTGTGTGAATATTTTCAGTGGATCCTTTATCTGTTCACACTTGGTCTGCACATTTTCCTCCCTCTACTGAACTGACAGGTATCTACAAATTGTGTAGTATGGGGACTTTTTTCTTCTAGGCTGCTAAAGTTCACAAACTGTTCTGGAGACTCATTAATTCCGGCTCAGAAATAAAATCTAAACTCTTTGACTTTGAAAATCAGTTTTGCCACTTTGCCCATGGGTGGGTTAAAGGGCACCCCAGAACAGGGGCAGCAGGAAGCGCGCACGCTGAGCAAGCGGTTCTCGCTCAATCGCCTTCATTACTTTCCTTTGTTCATTCACTTCTCCTAAAGCCTTCATCCCAGATTGCAAAACTTGCCAAGGCATGAGTGTTAGTCATAAAAAGTCGGATTCTGGACTTCTCTGCCTTTACAGGTGTGTGTGTTTGTTTGCAGACACGCAGCGCGAGAGACCATTTAGCTACCGTCATTTCCCTGACCTCCAACTCCCAGGTTGTAAACACCCCCCGACTCGCCCAGCTCTTCCTTTACAGCCAAGCCTGTTTTCCCAGGCATCTCTGGCTAAGGAGGCCCGGGGAGGAAGAGAAAGTGTGCACGCACAGGCGCACAAACACAAAATCCGTTCCGCGGGGAGGGCAGCCTGCCGCACAGTGGGAACCAAGAGACACAGGGCTGCCGAGTAACAGATGCGAGTTTCCCGTGCTCCGGTTCAGCTGGGAATGCAGGCTGTACAGCAGAAATAAATCACATGGAACTTGCTGTCATCTCTCTACCTTCCTGCTAAACCCTTCGACACTGCGCTTGACTGGCTGGAGTCGCTGTAGTTTTTAAATGAAGGCTGGAAACTGGCATTGGCAGCGCCGCCTAATTTTTAGCTAATACCTTTGTGGGCTCTGCGTTCGCATCTGGACAGTGCCATCACGCTGGGTATGATTATAATAGGCTGCTGCTCTTTCCCAAGCAGGAAGCTGGAGTCCTGTAACCGACAGCCTAAACAGAGGCTTGTTCCAAACACAACAGCACATCGCAGCCAGGGAAGGGTCTGCCGTGTGGGACTTCTCCCAAGGCATAAAAAAAAAGGAGAGAGGGAGAGAAAAATGTGTTAACTGTGCTAACAGTGCCAAGTAATATGCTTCGTTAAAAATTTAATCACCTACAAGTGCAAAACAAGTGCAAAGCAATCATGTTGTAATTAGCACAGCAATTAACACCTCCCTTTTCGATAGCACATGCATCCTAGGAAGGGCAGGATTGCAAGTGTTTATGCTGCTGACAGGCTTGGTTCCTATAGCGAGGGAAAAAATTGCTTAAATAGAATTTTTCAGTTCCTGGCATTTGGACTCTTCTGCGCTCATGAAACCTCAGAACTGGCTGCCATTTTGGTTTTGTGGGGAAGTTGTTCCGCTGTGTGGTGAAAATAATCAACTTTACCATTTTATGTGTTGTCTAAAGCTTTTTTTTGGTATCCCTTTCCCCTTTGCTAACATTAAAACAATTAAGTCAGTATTAGGACCAAATTTGCCATGCACATCAACACAATTTGCATGCTAAATGGCACTTACTACCAAAAGCAAAGAAAAAAAAAAAAAAAAAAAAGAATTGCTTTCCTCATCCTTTTATTGCAAATAAACAAACAAAAACAAAATAACTCAATGCCAAGATAAATGACTAATGGGAACATTGCCCTAAAAGTATTTCTTTTATCACTTCCGAAAACTTAAGTCTCCTCTAATACCACCAAGATCAGTCTTAGAGACTAAGCATCAGTTCTTTAAGGAAGTGGTGTAGGAAAGAAAGGTGGATCCATATCAAATGCAACTCAGATAACTTGTCTAGGTGGAACATGGCCCCGTAGCTTCTAGTATTGCCTGGGAAGTACCTATTCCAGCATGTCCTGCAAGCCATCCTGATTTACAGGTACCCGAGAGCTCATCTTAGTACATGGAGAGTTGTGGGTAACATAGCTGGGAAGATAGAGCAAGTAGTGAAGCAAAGACAGTTAGGATGTCTTTTTTTTTTTTTTTTTTTTTTTTTTTTATTGTGGAGAAGGGGCAGAGAAAGAAGGCGGGGGAAGAGGTGAGTGACAGGGTCGGGCCAGTGGCATGGTACCACATTGGCTGTATCTAGGTAGAGGCAGTTTCAGGCTGGGCTTTGCTGAGTCGTTGCTACACGGAAGTAGCTCGATGGATCTGCTTCTAGTCAGGCTCGGGAAGTTGCACTAGGCCTCAGGCACATGGCAGGGCCCAACAATTCCCTCTTGTTTTTTGTATGGCGGAAAAACATAGCCCCTG
>CAUYPK010058723.1:0-22760 GCA_963574355.1 Loris lydekkerianus | reverse complement strand
ACCAGGGTCAAAGAGCAGTTTCTTCAAACTCAGAGGCTCCTACCTCTCACTCAGAATCTTTTGCAACTGTCCCCTATTTTTAGTAACCAAATTTCATGAATATTTTGTAAGATAGCTAACCCTCCAAAGTTACAACTTTTCCTTCCTTCACAGACTAAACTTTCACTCAATGAGAGATTCTTGAAGCTGAAAATTAAGGAAACGCCAGAATCAGTTATTCCCTGAAGACTAAAAGATCTACTTAAATGTTTGCTGTTAACAGGAAGATTGTAGTGAATTATATAGAAGAGCAATAACTTCTTACTGACTTTGTTAAAGTATTTCTCTTATATAAGTTTTTTTTTAAATTTTCTTTCTGTACCTAATCTTTAGAAACCTTATATAAGTTTTAATATGTGTAATCTGTCAAAACTAAGTGTTGATGTGGAAGAAAAACCATTTAGTTTTATTTGCGTAAAAGAACAGGAAAGTGAGCAATAAAGAAGGTAATTTTGAATTTTAGAAAAACAGAAGTATATGTATTTTCAACATTAGAGAATTTATTTCCTTGGTTTAATTTGTTCTTTGAACTCTAGAACCTATAATTGAGTCCTAAGAAAGCTCCTTTTCATCAGTATAGCGAAACAAATTAAGTGCCTTTTATGACTAAATATTCTGTGCCTCAAAGTTCGGTTAGTAAGAATGAATTGTAGTACTTGATTATTAAAATGCTAAATTTGTATCCTACCTTTTATAGTTTTTCTAGGAATTATGTACTTTCACTTTTGACATGAATTTATAACAGTTTTAAATTCTTCTGTCAGATTTTGTGAACACGTTAAATAAATAAAATGTAAACATGGAAAAAAAAAAAAGAAGTCCGTACAGTATATTATGGTACAGGGTATTGCAGGCAATTGTAACACAATGGTAAGAATTTGTATATCTAAACATTATGGCAACATAGAAAAGATATAGTAAAAATATGGCATTATAATATATAGGACCACTGTCATATATATGGTCTATTATTGACCAAACATCAAAATGTCATTATGTGGCTCAGCTCCCATAGCACAGTCTTATGGCGCCAGCCACATGCACGGAGGGTGGCGGGTTCGAACCCAGCCCAGGCCAGCTAAAACAACAATGACAATAGCAAAAAAAAAATAGCCGGGTGTTGTGGTGGGTGGCCTGTAGTCCCAGCTACTTGGGAGGCTAAGGCAAGAGAATCGCTTAAGTCCAAGAGTTTGAGATTGCCATGAGCTGTGATACCACAGCACTCTACCAAAGGTGACATAGTGAGTCTCTGTCTCAAAATGTCATTATGTGATATATGACTGTATTTGTTCACTAAAAAACAAGTATAAGAATGTTCATAGCAGCACTATTTGTAATAGTTATTGGAAGAACAAGTCAAGTAAGTGTCCACTGACAATAAATGGATAAATTGTGGTAAATTCATACAATGGAATTGTCTATTACACTACAAAAGTAGACTACTTATAACAATATGAATGACTCTCATTTTTTTTTCTTTTTGAGACAGAGTCTCACTTTGTCCCCTTTGGTAGAGTGTCATAGCATCATAGCTCACAGCCACCTCAAACTCTTGGGTTCAAGTGATCTTCTTGCCTGAATTTATCATTTTTAGTAGAGACAGGGTCTTGCACTTGCTTAGGCTGACCTTCAACTCATGAGCTCAGGCAATCCACCCACCTCAGGTTCCCAGAGTGCTAGGATTACAGACATGAGCCACTGTGCCCGGCCATGAATGACTCTCATAAACATCCTATTGAGTAGAAAAAAGTAATAAGACACAAGAAAGCAACAATTACTTTTTTCTTTTATATAAAATTCAAAAACTGGCAAATCCTTTTTCTTTCTTTTTTTGAGACAGAGTCTCAAGCTGTCGCCCTGGGTAGAGTGCAATGGCATCACAGCTCACAGCAACTTCAAACTCTTGGGCTCAAGCAATTCTCTTGCCTCCGCCTCCCAAGTAGCCAGGACTATAGGCGCCCACCACAACACCCAGCTATTTTTTTTGTTGTTGTTGTTGTGGATGTCATTGTTGTTTTAGCTGGCCCAGGCTAAGTGCAAACCACCAGCCTCCATGTATGTGGTCGGCGCCCTACCCACTGAGCTACAGGCACCGCCAAAAACTGGCATATCTAATCTGTGTTGATAGAATTTGGGATAGTAGTGATTATCCTGAAGAAGGGAGGAAGAGAAAGGTGAAATGAGGGGGGTTTTCAGGGTGCTAGTGATGTCTACTATTTTAATCTGGGGACTGATAACAGTGTATTCCATTTGTGATTTGGGTACTTTCCTGTCTGTATGTTATGTTTCAATAAAACAATTACAAGGAAAAAGAAAAATAAATTCATGGAAAAATTTTGTTCCCAGAAAATGGAGCAGACACCCAAATTTATTTGTCCTGTCTTGCTTTTTAGATTTAAAGAATAAGATAGGCCTTTTTCACATTAAAATATTTATGTCTACTGAGAATTTTATGGTTTCTGTTTAAAATTTTTGTGTTTTTTAAATTATATAACTAATACTAGTTTATTATGGGGGAAACAACAGAAGTTTTAAAAGGGTAATAACAGCCAATGTGATGTCTCATGCCTGTAATCCTAGCACTCTGGAGGCTGAGGGGTGGATTGCCTGAGCTCACGAGTTGGAGACCAGCTTGACCAAATGCGAGAACTGCATCTTTACTAAAAATAGAAAAAAACAGCTGGGCCTTGTAATGGGCAGTGCCTATGGCACCTATAATCCCACCTACTTGAGAGGCTGAGGTAAGAGGATTGATTACGTGAGCCCAAGAGTTTGAGGTTGCTGTGAGGTATGATGTCACAGCATTCTACCAAGGGTGACAGAGTGAGACTCTGTCTCAAAAAAAAAAAAGGTAGTCATCTTTTTTTTTTTTTTTTTTTTTTGAGACAGAGTCTCACTGTGTCACCCTTGGTAGAGTGTCATGGTGTCACAGCTCACAGCAACCTCAACCTCTTGGGTTTAAGCGATTCTCTTGCCTCAGTCTCCCAAGTGCCTGGGACTACAGGAGCCCGCCACAATGCCAGGCTATTTTGTTGTTATTGTTGTTGTAATTGTCATTGTTTGGCAGGCCCAGGCCAGATTCAAACCCACCAGCTCCAGTGTATGTGGCTGGAGCCCTAGCTATTGAGGTACAGGTGCAGAGTAAAAAAAAATCTTTTTTTTTTTTTTTTGAGACAGAGCCTCAGCTGTTGTCCTAGGTAGAGTGCTATGGCATCACAGCTCACAGCAACCTCCAACTCCTGGGCTCAAGCGAGTCTCCTGCCTCTGCTTCCCAAGTAGCTGGGACTACAGTTGCCCGCCACAACACCTGGCTATTTTTTTGTTGCAGCCATCATTGTTATTTGGCAGGCCCGGGCTGGACTTGAACCCTCCAGCTCAGGTATATGTGGCTGGCGCCTTAACCGCTTGAGCCACAAGTGCCGAGCCATAAAAATTATTCTTGATACACTAGCCCATGATAATCTCTGTTTATGTGACAGAGTCTTACATTTATCTGCAGCCTTGCTCACATCCAGTTGATATTAGAGGATCAGTGACTTTATGATATCAATTTATGAGTTTACTTTAAAGGCAAGCCCATATTTGCCCCCTTACAAATTAAGATCTTTTTGTATTATTATAAAAAATTCATTAAGGAAGTTCAAAATAAGAAAAGATTTTTGTTACTGTAAACAGAAGTTATTCCATACAAAGAAATGCCACCTTACTTTTTTTTTTTCTTTTTTTGAGATAGGGTCTTGCTCCGTTTCCCTGGATAGAGTTCAATGAAGTTATTCTAGCTCACTGCAACTTCACTCTCCAGGGGGCTCAAGGGATCCACCTGCCTCACCTACCAAGTAGCTGGGTAATTGGTACCTACCAAGTAGCATGCCACTGCACCTGGCTAATTTTTTCTATATTTAGTAACGACGAGTCTTGCTGTTGCTCAGGCTGGTCTCAAACTCCTGCCTCAAGAGATCGTCCTGTTTTGGAGAATTCTAGAACTCCCAGAGTTCTAGGATTACAGGCATGAACCACCATATCCAGCCCCACCTTACTTTTTTTTTTATTCTGCATTTTAATACCATGTTTTCCTACACTTTAATGATGAGAAAATTCTGCCTCTTTTTCAAATGTTTTTTACTATCATTAACTCCCTTTGCCTATAGGTTGGAGTTAATTTTTAAATTTTTGAAACACATAGCTAAGAATATAATCCATTGTCTGGATTTTTAAGCACCTGTGAGTTTGGCAGCTGTTCCTATTGAGTAACAGAGTGAAGAGTCACAGTGTGAAGGGGGACACAACCATCCCCTCCCCCTGCAGGGGAAGACATCCGCTTCCTCAGTTCTTGATGTCAGACATTCTGATTGTAATGAAGCCACCGAGTTATTTTGGAGCCACTTTTAATGGTCCCTTGCCCTTCATTTAAAGTAAAAGATGCCTCAACAAAGCAGAGGATGATGCAATCTCAATTGCCTCCAAGGATGTGGTTTACACCAGACAGGATGTCAGATCCAGCACCTTTTTTTGGATGGTAGTCAGGGTAAGGACCTTGCCTGACTTAGCAGATGTGGTACTGCAGTATTTTGCTTTTTACCCTGGGATAGCACAGTGAAAGAAGATATACTTGGGACATACCAGCTTCCTAGAGGGCAGCTGTGGAGAAGGAAGTCTTGACTTCCTATGGAATCACAGTTCAAGATTCCAGATATTTGTATTCCCAAATCTGGTTTGAGATTAAGAAAATCTCAAATCTCTTACCCAGGACATTCATTCAAACACTTGTCATCACTGATCCTTTTTTTTTCCTTCATGCTTTCTCCTACTGAATGGAAAACTCTGCATTATCCCTTTCCTGCCAAGTGCTTTTCAAAGATCATAAGCAGGAAATTTTATTTTATTATTTATTTTTATTATTATTATTTTTAGAGACAGTCTCACTTTGTCACCCTTAGTAGAGTGCCATAGCATCACAGCTCACAGTAACCTCCAGCTCTTGGGCTTAGGTGATTGTCTTGCCTCAGCCTCCTGAGTAGCTGGGACTAGAGGTGCCTGCCACAATGCCTGGATATTTTTGTTGTTGTTGTTGTTGCGGTTTGGCCAGGGCCGAGTTCGAACCCACCACTCTCAATATATGGGGCCGGCATCCTACTCACAGAGCCACAGGTGCTGCCCAAGCAGGAAATTTTAAATGAGTGTGATCATTTGAGCTACAATGATCTGGGAGGTATGATAATAAGAGCAGGTGGGACCTACACAGGCAGAACCATCATAAAGTCTGACTGTCAGTCCTTTTATAATTCACTCTTGCTCTAAAATAGGTAAGCTTATAGAGAGGAGAATTTGCACAAAGAGATTTCATCTCCAGCAATGAACTACCCATGAGACATAGTCCTGAGTTGTGTATATTGTAAGATACTATTAACTATTATTATTGGTATATCAATGCGTTTTGTAGGGTTTTTTGTTTGTTTGTTTGTTTTTATTTATTTAGAGACAGAGTGTCTCTGTCCCAGGCTGGAGTGCAGTGAGGTGATCATAGCCCACTGTAACCTGGTACTTCTGGGCTCAAGCAATCCTCCCACCTCTGCCTCCCAAGTAGCTAGAACTACAGGCACACACCACCTGTTTTATAGTTATATATACTTTCAGGAAGCAAGGAATCTCCCCTCTGCAATGTGCTTTAATTACCCAGCCTCATAAAATATATAAAGTATTGTTATTGTTATTATAATGATAAATCATGTGACATTATGATTACTACAGAGCCACACACTATCCTTGCTCCTGTCTATGCTTTCTCTGAATAGATAGACCTATCTAACTGGGTGTTAGACAGGCATCTAGTATGGGACTTTTGTACTTTAGAGATGAGTTCATTTTAGAATTTTAGAGCTGGCTTGTTGAGGTCATGGAGTCTAAGCCTCTCACTTTATAAATAGGAAAACTCAGCCTCAGAAGGTTCACTGGTGCCCTTCAAGGTCACATATCTCATTCTGGATAGAAAAGGGACATCATCTATTTCCCAGGCCAGTGATTTTTTTTAAAGTCTCTTGTATCTTGCCAAATTGTAGATAGGGAAAATTAGTTTTATTAATACTTACCAGGTTTGTTTGGCTGTGACATTTTCAAATATCTCTAATTATAAAGACACCTTAGAGCTTGATAATGCCATAAATATCATAAATATTTTTCCTTTATCTACTATCCCTTTCTCCAGTTTTTATACTTGCCTTTAATTTTAAGTGATATCAAGCCATATTTTACATAAGTCCAATGTCATAATCCACACTTTTGAGTTCTAATAATTTGGGGCCAAGCCTTAGAAACTGACAACAACTCTATATACCATTCAAACTTAGTTAATAAACTATATTTTAAAAATAATTTTCTTTTTTTTTTTTGTTTTGTTTTGTTTTGAGACAGAGTCTCACTATGTTGCCCTGGGTAGAGTGCCATGGCATCACAACTCACAGCAATCTCCAACTCCTGGGCTTAAGCGAATCTCTAGCCTCAGCCTCCTGAGTAGCTGGAACTATAGGTGCCCGCCACAATGCCCAGCTATTTTTTGTTGTAGTTGCCACTGCTATTTTAGCTAGCCAGGGCAGGGTTCGAACCTGCCACCCTTGGTATATGGGGCTGGCACCCTACCTACTGAGCCACAGGCGCCACCCTAAAAATTAATTTTCATGTCCCTGATGCAAATAGTTCAAATTTAGAAATTTATTTTCGGGAAATAATCAGAGATGTGCAAAATTTATGTACAACAAGGATGTTAGGTTCAGCATTACTCATAATAAAATATAGATGCCAAATAGTGTGGGGTTTTTTTCTTGGAAGAAACTACAAGAATTTGCTAACAGTGATTACTTTTAGAAAAAAAAACTTGAGTCTTTCATGATAGGGAAGAACACCTTTCATTTTTAATTTCATATCTTTTTGTATTGCTTGATTTTTCTGTCCAGATGAACTACTTTATTTCCTTCAAAAACATCAACAAATATTTTCTAGGTGGGAAGATGAAGGACAATTTTTGGTCTTCTTTTTCTCTTCATTAAAAATGTAATAAATTGGGGGCTGAGTTTGGTGGCTCATACCTATAATCCTAGAACTTTGGGAGGCCAAGGCAGGTAGGTTGCTTGAGCTCACAGGTTCAAGACCAGCCTGAGCTAGAGAGAGACCCCTGTCTCTAAAAATAACCAGATGTTGTAGCTGATGCCTTTAGTCCCAGCTACTGGGGAGGCTTAGGCAAGAGAATTGCTGGAGCCCAAGAGTTTGAGGTTGCTGTGAGCTATGATGCCACAACATTCTACAGAGGGCGACAAAAACACTGTCCTAAAAAAAAAAAAGTTGGCTTGGCACCCGTAGCTCAGTGAGTAGGAAGCTGGCCACATACACCGAGGCTGGAGGGTTTGAACCTGGCCCAGAGCCTGCTAAACAATAATGACAATTGCAACAACAACAACAACAAATAGCCAGGCATTGTGGCAGACGCCTGTAGTCCCAGCTACTTGGGAGGCTGAAGCAAGAAAATCACTTAAGCCCAAGAATTTGAGGTTGCTGTGAGCTGTGACACCACAGCACTCTACCAAGGGCGACAAAGTGAGACTCTGTCTCAAAAATAGGGGATTTTGTAATATACCATGTATTCACACAGTGAGATTCGATGGATCTATTAAAAATATAACCTTTTAAAAATAATAATGAAGGCTCGGCACCTATAGCTCAGCAGCTAGGGAGCCAGCCATTTACCCTAGAGCTGGCAGTTTTCAGATCCAGCCAAACAACAACTCAACACCTGGGGTGACATAGTGAGACTCTGTCTCAAAATAATAATAGTAATAATAATAATGAAAATATGTCCTAAAAAGTGTAAGTATAAAAATCAGGGGCAGTGCCTGTGGCTCAAAGGAGTAGGGCGCCGGCCCCATATACCGGAGGTGGTGGGTTCAAACCCAGCCCCGGCCAAAAACTGCAAAAAAAAAAAAAGTAAAAAAATCAGTAATAAAAGATAAATAAATGGGCTTGGTGCTGTAGCTCAGTGAATAAGGTGCCAGACACATATACCAAGGCTGGCGGGTTCGAGCCCAGCCTGGGCCAGCTAAACAACAATGACAACTGCAACCAAAAAATAGCCGGGCATTGTGGCGGACACCTGTAGTCCCAGCTACTTGGGAGGCTGAGTGAGGCAAGTGAATCGCTTAAGCCCAACAGTTTGAGGTTGCTGTGAGCTGTGATGTCACAGTACTCTACCAAGGGCAATATAGTGAGACTCTGTCTCAAAAAAAAAAAAAGATACATATTTATATGAATACAGTTTTACTAAAATACAGTATAAACATGCATAACAGAGAGAGAGAAAGGAAGAGAGAGATTAAGAGGGAGGAGAAAAGGAGATACTCTGAATGTGAACAGTGCTTATTTCTAGGAGGTAAAGGTATTTGTAAGGCTATTTTGTTTATTTTGTGTTTTCAGTATTTTCCAGGTTTTGTTGATGAACAGTTTTTGGTTGGTAATACCTCAGACTGTTCCTTTTTTGTCTATAACTCTCTGCTTAGATGACCTCAATGTTAAATACCATCTATACGTTGATGGGCTGCCAATTTTATTACTGCTGGCCCGGACTTTTCTCTCTGAGTTTCAGCCATACATAGTCAAACACCTCCTTGGAATTTCTACTTGCATATATCAATGGACATTTCAAACTCATAACATTTACATTAGAGCACTTGATTCTGCTCTCTCACCCACTGCAGCTATCAAAGTTCTCTCTTCAATATGCTCATACGCAACCTGTCGCCAAACTCTCCACAGTCCTGCTCCAGGCCCTAGGCTTCAGAGACCCACTCTAGCTCTTGCCTGGCCACACCCCTTCCCAACATCATGAGGAATCCACAGGGCCAAGGAGTTACACTTATCCAGAGCCACTGATCCCCCTTCTAGACAATTTTCTGATCACCCAAGATTCCAGAATTCTCTGTCCAAAGAGCTCAAAGCTTCCTCCGAGAGCCTGCGGGGGCCTCTTCCCCTGGTCCATCCTCCTAAGGGCTGAGTAACAGCAGATAGACCCAGGTGTAGACTCCCCTAAGACCAAGGGATGGCCAAGGACCTTAAAGAAAGCATGGACAGAACTTGGCTGGTGTACAAACCACAAACTTGTGGGTGAAGGTCCTTGCAGTATGGGATGGGGTTGGAGGGCAGAAGAGAAGAGGGACAGACAGAGAAAGGCCAGGGCTCCCCCTGTTTCAGTGTGACATTTCAAGGAGTCTGAGAAATCTAAATTCCAATCTGGATTTCCAAATTTTTATGAAAGTAAAATTTTCAAGATAGGAGAATAGAATATATTTCACTTAACAATCTGTAGCTCACTTTACAACTTTTGCATATGCAAACATTTGGTATTAGGCCTCCAGTATCTGTTCCCTTACCCTGGGCCCTGCAAACATTAGGGTGGGTCTGTTTTTAAGTTCTACCTCCCAAACATATCAAGAATTCTCAAGCCAGGAATAGTAGCACATGCCTATAGTCCCAACTACCCTGGAGGCTGAGATAGGAGTATCTTTTGAGTCTAAGACTTTGAGGCCAGCCTGGGCAACATAGTAAGACCTTGTCTCTAAAAAAAAAAAAAAAAAAAAAAAAAATTCTTAGTGGTCATTGTGTATTCCTTATGGCCTCCTCATAGCTCATTTTCTACACAGCAGCTAGAGGAGCTTAAAAGACAGTCTACTGCTTAAGGCCTCATCAGTTTCCTTCTTAGTCACCAAGCTCTGGCTATCATGACCTCTCTGCCTTTTGAACACACCTGCTTGTTTAAGCCTTGGGCAGTCCTGTTTGCTCAATGGAAAGCAATCTCCCCTCAGCCTTTGGCGTGGCTGGCTACCTCTTACCATTAGGACTCTGCTCAAAAATTATTTCCTCACCCTTTCTACACTGTCTTCTAGTTACTCTCTGTCACAGTACCATTTTACTTTCTTCTCTTATTATCTTCTTTCCTTATTCATTTGTTTATTTATTTTCTGATTTCCTGTTGGAAGAGAGGGACCTCATCTTGTTCACTGGGGCTCCAAGAACCATACCAGACAAGCAACAAATATTTGCAGAATGAATCAATCTCTCCCTCCTCTATCTGACTAAATCTTGTAAACACTATCTTGAGGCACATAAGTTAAGTAGTGTGATCCAGGGTAATTTCTGTTTTATAGAAGATACTTATATTCGAACAGTCAGGTTATACTGCAAATCAGCGGTGTTTCACAAGTCCCATGCTCTTTCCACAATGATAAATTACTTGAGAATTCACTGAACTCAAAGAAACCATCCCCATATGTTCTCCTATACTGGCTGTAAAAGTATCTACAGAATCATAATCATACTATTCTAGAAAAGGTAAAATCCTTAGTTTCCAAAAACTCCATTTATAATCTACCACAAGAACCTTTTATAAAAAATATTCCTAGGATTTCACTCAATCATTTTTGTCATGATTTTTCTGCTGTTATTGACCATATAAAAAAGATGGCTTCTCTTCACACAAAAATATTTTGTTTTATTTCAAACCTTGTAAATAGTTTGCAATTCAAACATTAAAAATTATCGTCAACTGGAGTGGTGGCTTACACCTATAATCCTAGCACTTTGAGAGGGCAAGGCAGGAGGATCACTGGAGCTCAGGAGTTCAAGACCAGCCTGAATAACAGCAAGGTTCTGTCTCTACAAAAATAGAAAAATTAGCCAGGCATTGTGGAGGGCACCTATAGTCGCTGCTACTTGAGAGGCTGAGGCAGGAGGATCACTTGAACCCAGGAGTTTGAGGTTGCTGTGAGCTAGGCTGACATCATGCCACTCTAGCTTGGGCAACAGAATGAGACTCTGTTTCCTTTTTTTTTTTTTTTTTTTTGCAGTTTTTTTTGGCCGGGGCTGGGTTTCAACCCGCCACCTCTGGCATATGGGGCCTGCACCCTACTCCTTTGAGCCACAGGCACTGCCCAAAACCTGTAATCTAACTACTTATGAGGCTGAGGTGGGAGTATCATTTAAGCCCAGGAATTTGATGTTACAATAAGCTATGATTATGCCACATCACTCCAGTCTGGGTGACAGAGCAAGAACTTGCCTCAGAAAATAAATAAATAAATAAATAAAGGGAAGAAAAGAGAAAACTAGAAAAAGCATTTTTCATCCTGAAGGGTTAGGACTGCTAACCTAACAATACTTAGGAGAACAGTAATTATAAAATAAAATTAGCCACTAATCAAGATGGCCCTCTTTATTTCTCCTCTAACAATTACAGTACTTTAAAAAAAATTTAGTTTTGTTTTTGTTTGTTCAGAGTTTTTCTTTTTTTTTTGAAATACAAAAAAAAAAAAAATTTAAATGAGAAGAAAAAAGTAATTACTCATTAAATTCCTGTAAGGTAACAGGCCCTAATTTAGTGCTGTATATCCTCAGTAAGTGGGAACTCAATAAATATGAGGATGCTAAAAAATGTATTATAAATTTCATGTGTACCCAAGTTTTTGGCACCCTTTATGTAACCAATTTTCTTTTTCTTTCTTTTTTTTGACCGAGTCTCATTCTGTCACCCTTGGTAGACTGCTATGGCATCATAGCTCACAGCAACCTCAAACTCTTGAGCTTGAGCAATCGTCTTGCCTCAGCCTCTTAAGTAGCTGGAACTATAGGCACCCGCCACAATGCCTGGCTAGTTTTTCTATTTTTAGTAGAAACAAGGTCTTCCCTCTTGGCTCAGGCTAGTCTTGAATTCCTGAGCTCAAGTAATCCACCTGCCTCAGCCTCCCAGACTGCTAGGATTATAGGTGTGAGCCACTGCGCCTGGCCTATATAATCAAATTAATTTAAATACTATTAAGGGAATTTCTCCTTTATTTTATTGTTTTCTCCTTTATTTTAAAAATCAGCTTTAGGCTCGGTGCCTATAGCTCAAGCGGCTAAGGCGCCATCCACATACACCAGAGCTGGCGCGTTTTAATCCAGCCCGGGCCTGCCAAACAACAATGACAACCAAAAAACATAGCTGGGCATTGTGGCAGGCACCTGTAGTCCCAACTACTTGGGAGGTGGAGACAAGAAAATGGCTTAAGCTCAGGAGTTGGAGGTTGCTGTGAGCTATGATGTCACAGCATTCTACCCAGGGCGACAGCTTGAGGTGCTGTCTCAAAAAAAAAAAAAATCAGCTTTAAACTGTGAATCTTTTTTTTTTTTTTTTTTTTGCAGTTTTTGGCGGGGGCCAGATTTGAACCTGAAGCCACCACCTCTGGCATATGGGGCCAGCGCCCTACCACTTTGAGCCACAGGCGCCACCCCTATGAATCTTTTTTTACAGCTTTGTGGAAGCATAAGCACATAAGATAGATGGCAATAAATTTTGAACAATTTTTTCTTTAATCATCATTTGCTCCTTGCAGTTTTGATATCTGCAAACAAACCATCACCATAATCAAGATAATAAGCACATCCATCATCTCCCAGCAATGTCCTGTAGTGCCTCTCTGTCATTTGCCTCTTCCCCCACCATAATTTGCATCTTCTAGAATTTTCTATAAATGGAATAATATAGTATGTACTATTTTTGTCTGGCTTCTTTCACCCAGTATAATTACTTTGAGATTTATACACACATGTTGTGGTGTGTATCAATAGTTGATTGACTGCTTAGTAGTATGTCATTTTACTGATATACCATAATTTATTTATTGACCTTTTGATGGGGTTTATCAGGGTTTGGGGGGGAGGTGCTATTATAAATAAACCTGCTACAGGCATCTGTGTACAAGTCTATATACTGGTTATGTTCTCCTTTCTCTCAGATCAGTATCTAAGAGTGAAGGGGCTAGGTCACACAGTAGATATATGTTTAACTTTTCAAGAAACTTCCAAACTATTTTCCAAAGTGTTTAAACTATTTTACATTACCATCAGCAGTACAGGAAGGTTCTAGTTGTTCTATATCCATGTCAATATTTGGTAAGTCAGCCTTTCAAATTTTAGCCTTTCAAATGGATGTGTAGTTGTGTCTTCTTGTGTTCAATTTACAGTTCCTTACAAACTAATGATATTTAGCATCTTTTCATGTTCATATTTGACATCCATATATCTTCTTGGGTGAATTGAATATTTAATTTTTTTTGCCCAATTCTGAATTAGGTTGTTCTTATTATTGAACTGTAAGAATTCTTATATTCTCTAGATACAAGTCTTTTGGCAGATATGTAATTTGCAACTATTTTCTCCCAGCCTTTGGTTTATCTTTTCACTTTCTATGAAAAGCAAAAGTTTTTAATTTTGATGAGGATCTTTTTCTTTTGTAGTTCATGATTTTTTTGTTCTAAGAAACTTTCCCATTCAAATGCAATCAGAGAAATTTTCTTGTATATTTTGAATAGTATTTCTTAAACTTAGAACCTTTAAAATATGTTCCTTGCTGAAGATTGCTTGAGCCCAAGAATTTCGGCTGAGCTATGATACCACTCTACTGAGGGTGACAAAGGGGGACTGTCTCAAAAACAAAAGTTCCTTGCTTATGAAAACATTTAAGGAACAGCTCCCCAGCACCCTCATCTGGTGAGAATGTTCCTATAAAACATTTGAACACAGCATTTCAAAATTAGGAGAGTAAAAGCATGAACTAAAATGTTTTATTTTTTCAAAGATTTTTCAGAATTACAAAATACTTAATTATTGGGAACACAGAAGAAATGATTAGAAAGGTAAGGTATGAAAATAAAATAGTGCTGATCTCATTCTGTTCAATGGCTGAGGGCTTGCTTCCCCCTTCCTCGTCTCTGGAATACTTTTTACCACCCTTCCCTTCTTTCAAAAAAGACATTTTTTTTTGAGATAGAATCTCACTCTGTCACCCAGACTAGAGTGCCATGGGCTCAGCCTAGCTCACAGCAAACTCAAACTCCCAGGTTCAAGCAATCCTCCCAAGGATTGGTCCACCTCAGCCTCCCAAGTAGTTGGGACTACAGGTGCTGGCCACAACAGGTGGCTAGTTTTTCTATTTTTAGTAAAGATAGAAACTTTGCTCAGGCTGGTCTTGAACTCCTGACCTCAAGCAATGCTCCCACCTGGCCTCCCAAAGAGTTGGGATTACAGGCCTGAGCCTATCAACCCATTTCCATCAAATTCTATTTGAATGGAGGTGAAGAACTTTTTGCTTCCTTAATAGATGACACTGAAACCTTCCTAGGAAGAGACATATTCTTGTTAGGGAAAAAGTACTGCATTTTAGTAAGTACTTGAAGTTGATGAATCCACTTACACTGCCTCTTGCTCCTATTCTGAGGGTATAAATTGGCTCCAAGCCTAAGAAGACTGGAGGAATTGCTCTGCATAAAAGAAGAGATGGAAAAAAGAGAGGAAAGAGAAAAGATAGAGGCTTTACCTTCAACAGGAACCTCTCACCAGGAATGCTACAAAGTGTCTACATCTACTGACTGAGAGACTTTTATTAATGAAACTGGAGAAAGAGCCTAAGTTAAAGTGGTTCAGAACATAAATAACACGTCAGATTCAGGAATTCAGAGGCCCAGATGAACATGAGAACCTTAGTCTTACCATGAATGTATAGAAATCCACTGGCAGTAAAATTGATTGGGTTTGAGTTGATTGTACTTAACCTTTGAAGAGTAGGGAGACTTCACTTGATATCCTGGAACTTTTCAACACACCCAAAATAGTACAAGCTTTAATATAACAAATTGAAACACCCCACTCTTTTGACTATAATTTGCGTTTCTTCTGGTTTACTTGTTCAAGCACTATGCTAGACACAAACCTCGGGCCCCATCCCGGGCTCTGATTCATTAAGCTTCCACCTTCACTCAGATTTCTGTCATCACCCCATCCAGTTCACTTCCAAAGTCCATCACTTCCTGCAAATACTTCAAGTCCCTTGTCACTTTTTCTTTCTTTTATACTTACCTGGGAAAACCTCAACCCATAACTGCCTATCACAAATCTACTGGTGCACCTATATCAACTGTATCAAAACTCACTGTCCTTCATATTAGAGTGAAGGGAAGAACCCCACCCTCCCATCAAAGGCTGTACCCACCTGTGATCCAGGTCCCCTTCCCTCACAGCAACCTCAGTCTCTTGGGCTTGAGAGATCCTCTTGCCTCAGCCTCCTGAGTAGCTGGGACTATAGGTACCCGCCACAATGCCCAGCTTATTCTTCTATTTTTAGTAGAAATGGGGTGTCCCTCTTGCTCAGGCTGGTCTCAAACTCCTGAGCTCAAGCAAGCCACCTGCCTCAGCCTCCCAGAGTGCTAGGATTATAGGTATGAGCCATCTCTCCAGCTGTCTTGTCTTCACAAGGTCTTTACTCCATTGATTAAATAATATATATGTTACATATCAAGAATGCATTTTTTTGGAGAGAGAGAGTCTCACTATGTCACCCTTGGTAGAGTGCTGTGGCATCACAGCTCATAGCAACCTCAAACTCTTGGGCTTAAACAATTCTCTTGCCTCAGCCTCCCAAGTAGCTGGGACTACAGGCGACAGCCACAACGCCCAGTTACTTTTTTGTTGCAGTTGTCATTGTTGTTTAGCTGGCCTGGGCTGGGTTTGAACCTGCCAGCCTTAGTGCATGTGGCCAGTGCAGTAACCACTGCACTATGGGCACCAAGCCAAGAATGCATTTTTATTTGGAGGAGAAAGAGGAGCAGGAGATGTATTTATTATAAAAAATACTGTATTTCTTGGCTGGGCACGGTGGCTCACACCTGTAAATCCTAGCACTTTGGGAGGCTGAGGCAGGAAGATCAT
Organism: Loris lydekkerianus; assembly: GCA_963574355.1. NCBI lineage: Eukaryota > Metazoa > Chordata > Mammalia > Primates > Lorisidae > Loris > Loris lydekkerianus. The sequence continues at coordinate 6,944 of CAUYPK010058723.1, read as the reverse complement.
TTGAGGCCAGGAGTTTGAGACCAGCTTAAGCAACATAGTGAGACATCATGACTACAAAAATAAAAGAATTAGCTGAGCATGGTGGGGTGAGGCTATCTATATTCCCAGCTACTCAAGAATGAGGCAAGAGGATTATTCAAGCTCAGGAGTTAGAGGCTTCAATGAGCTATGATGATGCTATTGCACTCCAGCCTGGCTGAGAGAGAAAGACCCTGTATATTAAATGATAAAAACAAACAAAAAAAAACAAAACAAAAAAAAAAACACCATTGTATTTCTTTTTCTTTCTTTTCTTTTTTTTTTTTGAGACAGAGTCTCACTTTGTTGCCCTCAGGTAGAGTGCTCTGGCATAATAGCTCACAGCAACCTCTAACTCTTGGGCTCAGATGATTCTCTTGCCTCAGCCTCCCAAGTAACTGGGACTACAGGAACCCACCACAATGCCTGGCTCCTTTTAGAGGCAGGGTCTCACTCTGGCTCATGCTGTTCTCCAACCTGTGAGCTCAGGCAATTCACCCACCTTGGCCTCCCAAAGTGCTGGGATTACACCATGCCCCCACCGTTGTATTTCTTATAAAACACATTTATAATAATGATCAACAGAAGCCTTGTTCAAAAAAACTAGAAACAGGGTGACACGTGTAGCTCAGTGAGTAGGGCGCCCGCCACATACACCAAGGCTGGTGGGTCAAACCTAGTCTGGGTCAGATAAAACAACAATGACAACTGCAACAACAACAACTAATAGCTAGGTGTTGTGATGGGCACCTGTAGTCCCAGCTACTTGGGAGGCTGAGGCAAGAGAATCACTTAGCCTAAGAGTTTGAGATTGCTGTGAGCCGTGATGCCATAGCACTCTACCCAGGGCGACAGCTTGAGACTTTGTCTCAAAAAACAAACAAACAACAACAACAACAAAAACTGGAAACATTCTAAACATTCATAAATGAGAAAATGGTTAAATAAATTGTGGTACATTCCACAATGGAATAGTAGATAGTGGTGAACATTTTCTAAACTGAAAATACATGAAACAACATAAAAGAATCACAGAAAAAATATAAAGTAAATGGTAAGATGTGGTGTAATCCTCACACCTATAATCCTAGTACTCTGGGAGGCCAAAATGGGTGAATTGGTTGAGCTCAGGAGTTGGAGACCAGCCTGAGCAAGAGTGTCCCCATCCCTAGTAAAAATAAAAAAATTAGCTGGGCATTGGTGTGGGCACTTGTAGTCCCAGCTACTTAGGAGGCTGAGATAGGAGAATCACTTGAGCCCAAGAATTTGAGGTTGCTTGTGAGCTATGATGACACCATGGTACTCAACGCAGGGTGACAGAGTGAGATTTGTCTCGAAACAATAAAATAAAATAAAAATAAAGTGAGATAAACAAGCCCAAGAAGACTGCATATAGCTTAATGCCATTTTTATAAAGCTCAAAATAAGCAATATTAAACAGTATATTGATTAACATTGTTTTGGCCTAAACATATATACTAAAACTCTTCTTTAAAAAAGTGATGAGAGGCCAAGGCAGCCTGGTATAAACCTGTCTTGTGATATATTCTTTGATGCTGATTCCTGTATCTCCTTACTGGGTTAATTTCAAACAGAGAGTGAGCACAAATGGGTCTATAAATATTACCACTGGTATAATTTGAATAATATTTATATTAGGACTATTCGTAAAGTTACCGATTGGATGAATTAAAACCTCCCTAAGGGCATGTAAAGATCTGGGTTTGGCGTGACAGATCTGAAACTCCATCTAGTTACTTTCAGAAGCTTCCTATTATGAAATTATAATTATAGCATTATTCTGCCAAATGGCATAGTAATAAAAAATTAAGGGAAAAGTTTGATGATGGCAGAGAAGTCTTGATCTTGGGGAAGCTCTCCATGTCTAGGATGTCATCTAGTTCTAGTGAGAAACTTCCCTGGTTAGCTCTACCTTTGGGTCTCCAACAAGTATACAGTTCCAAGAGTCTGGAGAGGTCCTTTGAGTTGTGAGACATGAACCTGAAGTCTTACTGCAATATGGGTAGCAAGGGCAATCTTTCTCTGATGAAGTGAAGGTTTTGAATGATAGATCATGAAAAGTTTCCTTTACCTGGTGAAAATATACCTTGGAATAATACATTAAAGCCCTGCAGCATTTAGTCATATCAGAGTTTAGGACAAAAGCAGATGAGTACTTTCTTTTTTTCTTTTTTTTCTGAGACAGAGTCTCACTCTGTCATTCTGGGTAGAGAGCTATGGTATCATAGCTCACAGCAACCTCAGACTCCTGGGTTCAAGTGATCCTCCTGCCTCCACCTTCTGAGGAGCTGGGACTAGATGTGCCCAGCACCATGGCTGGCTGATTTTTTTGAGAGACAGGGTCTCACTCTTTCTCAGGCTGGTCTCAAACTCCTGAGCTTGAGCAATCCACCCTGGAGGCCAATCCACCTTGGCCTCCGAGAGTGCTAGGATTACAGGTGTAATCCTGGGCCTGGTCTATGAAGTTGTATTGTTAGAAGCATAAGCGTATTTCATAAGGGGTCACATTATGTTTTTTCACTGGAAATGGATATGATTGTCATCAATCTGCAACACTTTTGACCTAAGCAATCCCATTGATTCAATTAGCTTTCCCTAGTGCTATTTTGTCTATGATACTTTATTTAAATATTTTATAACTTTTTTTTTTTTTTTTTTTTTGCAGTTTTTGTCTGGGGCTGGGTTTGAACCTGCCACTTCTGGTATATGGGGCCAGCCCCCTACTCCTTGAGCCACAGGCACTGCCCATGTTTTACAACTTTTTTACCAATAAAATAAGTACCTCTATTTCTCCAGGTATGCCCTATGAGGAAATCACATTTTCTAATAACTTTTTAACTATTGTTATAGCACTGGCCTTCCTAAATGGGAAAGCGTCTCTACAACCAGAAAACGTGCACTGATAATAACAATTCAATGACAGCCCTCCATAAATGTTCAAATGGCCCATCAGGTAGCAGAAATGCACCTGATGTTTTGATTGTTTTTCCATAATTACAGGTTTGATGAAGAAAACATTTGTTATAAACCATTTTTAGCAACTTTAGAATAGTGACCACACCTATTCCAATTTTAGAATCTGCATCATTTTATCACTTCCATGATTAGCCAGGAAGTATAGATTTTACTAATGATATCTTTAAGTACTCAGGAAGGACCAGGCAGCCATCCAGGTTCTCTATGAGTCCTCACTTAAAATTGGATTTATATCCTCTTAAATATCAATTTTGTATCTCTAATTCAGGTGTATAGCACTGTTTATGAAATGGTTAGCACAAGTAATTAGACTTGGATCATGACAGTCATTCGAACTGCATGTCTTAACAATTTCAGAATTAGTTGATGTATCATGAAAATCTGCCAGAGTATTCCCTTGGTATTGAATTCTGTTTTTTTTGTTTTGTTTTTTTGGGTTTTTTTGAGACGGTCATTCTTGGTAGACATTGTCACCCTTGGTAGACATTTTTATGTCTTCCTTACCAAAAACAAATCTTGCTTTTTTGTATTCTTTGCATATAAAATTATTTCCTTTATTTTTAGTAGTCTTAATTGTTTATGTTAATTACATTTTTAATATTTAGTAACCTTATTTTAAGCAATTTTGAACTGTTTCATATTAATTTTTGTAGATATGATGCAGGGGGTGGCCCAATGAAGGGAGGAAGGTTCCCTGAACTCACCAAATGGGTTCTTGGCTTCACATGGGAATGTATTCAAGAGCAACCCAGTTAATGATAGAAAATTTACTGAGACCCAGCTTATACTTGTACTCCTGGCACTCTAGGAAGCCAAGGCAGGTAGATTGCTTAAGCTTAGGAGTTTGAGACTAGCCAGAGCAAGATTGAGACCCCACCTCTACTAAGAAAAATGGAAAAAAAAGTCAGGGATTGTGCTAGGTGCATGTGGTCTGAGCCCTTGGGAGGCTGAGGCAAGAGGATTGCTTGAGCCTAAGAGTTTGAGGTTGTTGTGAGCTATTATGGCCTGGCATTCAACCCAGAGAGAGACTCTGTCTCACATAAAAAGAAAAAGAAAAGAAAATTTACTGAGAAAGGCAACAGATTCTACCCCACAGACAGAATAGGTGTTTTTTCCCAAGCAGGACAGGGACACATTATGAGTCAATAGTAACTTTTTGTTTTTTTGAGAGAGAGTCTCACTATATCGCCCTCAGTAGAATACTGTAGTGTCACAACTCACAGCAAACTCAACTCTTGGGTTTAAGCGATTCACTTGCCTCAGCCTCTCAAGTACATGGGACTTCTGGCACCTACCACAACACCCAGTTATTTTTTGGTTGCTGTTGTCATTGCTGTTTAGCAGGCCCAGGCCAGGCTCAAACCCTCCAGCTTCGGTGTACGTGGCCAGCACCCTATTCACTGAGCTACGGGCGCCAAGCCAATAGTAACATTTTTTTTGTTGTTGTTTGTTTTTTTACAGTTTTTGGCAGGGGCCGGGTTTGAACCCACCACCTCTGTTATATGGGGCCTGCACCCTACTCACTGAGCCACAGGCACTGCCCCAATAGTAACCCTTTTAAATGTGCAAAAACCCCATTAGGAAACAACAATATATAACCAGCATTGTCTTGTGGTATAAAACTTAATTATAAACTGTCATAGAAAGGTAAGCACAGTTTGTACAGCATCTGGCTTAGTAATTTACCCATCCTCAGGTGATCCCAGGCCAGCAGCTTCCTTGTTCATGGTGATTAGGTATCAGTTACAGTGGCTACACTTAGGCTCTCTCATCTTTCCTTTTCTGCCATAGCCCTACATAAGATAAAAACCATTTCAGTTTTTGGAAAAATGCTTTCTTACTATTTCACATTTATTAACAGATCCAAACATGTTTAGCTTATCTATAACAAAGCACTCTGAGAGCCTGAGGTGGGTGGATTGCTTGAGCTCAGGAGTTTGAGACCAGCCTGAGCAAGAGGGAAGACCTCTGTCTCTAAAAATAGCCGGGTGTATGGTGGGCACCTGTAGTCCCAGCTACTCGGGAGGCAGAGGCAAGAGAATCACTTGAGCCCAAGAGTTTAAGGTTGCTGTGAGCTGTGACATCACAGCACTTTACCCAGGACAACAAAGTGAGACTCTGTCTCAAAAAACAAACAAACAAAAAAACCCCCACAAATATATTTATATATTTATAAACAAGATGTTAAAATATATACTATATATACTTATGATAATTAAAGTTTCAGTATTTTACTTAGAAATGACTCAGACACTTAATGTGTATATTACTCAATTTAACATAACTTTAATATTTTACTTAATTTTTTTACTTTAAGATTTTAAATAGCTAAAGGCCTTGCGCGGTGGCTCACGACTGCAATCCTAGCACTCTGGGAGGCTGAGGTGGGTGGATTGCCTGAGCTCATAGGTTCCAAATCAACCTGAGCCAGAGTGAGACCTCATTTCTAAAAATAGCCAGGTGTTGTGGCAGGCGCCTGTAGTCCAGCTACTTGTAAGGTTGAGACAAGAGAATCACTTAAGCCCAAGAGTTTGAGGTTACTGTGAGCTATGATGCTATGCCACTCTACTGAGGGAGACAAAGTGAGACTCTGTCTCAAAAAAAAAAAAAAAAAAAAAGATTTTAAATAGATGAAACAAAATTTCAAAACTATGATAAGTTCATTTATAAATTTTCATAATTTGGCTCGGCACCTGTAGCTCAGTGGCTAGGGCGCTAGCCACATACACCAGAGCTGGTGGGTTTGAATCCAGCCCAGGCCTGCCAAACAACAATGACAACTGCAACCAAAAAATAGCTGGGCATTGTGGTGATACTTGGGACGCTAAGGCAAGAGAATCACTTAAGCCCAAGAGTTTGAGGTTGCTGTGAGCTGTGATGCTACAGCACTCTATCCAGGGCGACATGGTGAGACTCTGTCTCAAAATTTAAAAAAAAAAAAACTTCATAATTTATATATTTATAATTTACATTCTCCTAATTTACTCTTTTTTGAGGGTGGGAGGGAGTCTCACTCTGTTGACCTGGGTAAAGTGCTGTGGTGTCAAACCTAGCTCACAGCAACCTCAAACTTCTGGGCTCAAGTGATCCTCTTACCTTAGCCTCCCCAGTAACTGGGACTATAGGAATGTACCACCATGCCCAACTAAATTTTCTATTTTTATTTTTATTTTTTTTGAATTGTCTATCTTTAGAAGAGATGGGGTTCTCGCTCTTACTCAGGCTGGTCTTTTTTATTTTTATTTTTAATTAAATCATAGCTGTGTACATCAATGCAATTATAGGGTACAATAGGCTGGTTTTATATACAATTTGAAATACTTTCATGAAACTGGTTAACATAGTCTTCACCGCATTTTCTTAGTTATTGTGTTAAGACATTTATATTCTACACTTAGTAGATTTAACATGTACCCTTTTAAAATGCACCATAGTGTAGTCTCACCAATTGTCCTCCCTCCTCCCATCCTTCCCCCTCCCTTCCCTTCCCCTTTCTCCTTCTTGGGCTATAGTTGGGTTATAGCTTTCATATGAAAGCTATAAATTTGTTTCATAGTAGGGCTGAGTACATTGGATACTTCTTCTTCCATTCTTGAGATGCTTTGCTAAGAAAAATATGTTTCAGTTCTATCCATGTAAACATAAAAGAGATAAAGTCTCCATCTTTTTAAGGCTGCATATTCCATGGTGTACATATGCCACAATTTATTAATCCATTCATGGGTTGATGGGTACTTGGGCTTCTTCTATGACTTAGCAATTATGAATTGGGCTGCAGTAAACATTCTGGTGTAAATATCTTTGTTATAAAGTGATTTTTTTGTCTTCTGGAGATATACCCAGTAGAGGAATTGAAGGATAAAATTTTTAGGTCCCCAAGTGATCTCCAAACATCTTTCCAAAAGGAACATATTAGTTTGCATTCTCAC
>CAUYPK010058722.1:0-18428 GCA_963574355.1 Loris lydekkerianus | reverse complement strand
AGCTGGTTAGTGTTGGTTCCAGGTGAGGCAATCAGGACTTGCCTTGTTGAAGTGTGTCAGAATAAATATTACAGAAGTAGGACGGTCATCCATATTTCAGGCAAATGGTAAACAGAAAAAAGCAGGTGTTGCAATTTTATTTGCAGAAACAATAGGCTTTAAACCAACAAAAGTAAGGAAGGATAAGAATGGTCACTTCATATTTGTTAAGGGTAATACCCAATATGATGAGATTTCAATTGTTAATATCTATGCAATGAACCAGAATGCACCTCAATTTATAAGAGAGACATTAACAGACATGAGCAACTTGATTTCCTCCTGCACATTCTTGAAATGATAACCATTAGAGCATGTTTGTCTGTGCATAAGCCACGATACCTTTTGCTTAATAAAATTTTAGTAATAAAAGATATACAAAAATTCAGAATACCTGTTTATCTGTCTACATTATTTGTCTACAATATAGCTTATGCAACCTGTCACACCCATTTCAGTTACAAATAAACCACCTTCTCATACCCACAGGCTGCAGCTAACTAATTGGGCCATTATGGATACTTCCCTCGAATGCATTCATTCCATAAGCTGACCAGCAATCTATGATTTACAATGTCGTGCTTAAAAAGATGAGCTGAGTCAACCAATCATTTTTCCTCTCGTATTTGGTAATTTGAAATTGAGACTATCAACCTGATAATTGTGGGGGCTGAGTTAGCAGGGCAAAGGAGACTTGGGGCTAAAACCTCTGTGGCTCATGAGTAAGCTAACGATACAAAGAAGACACCAGTAGAAAGAGAAAGCTACATAGAGAACAAAGGAAAGAGAGGAAGAGAGGAAGAGGGAGAGAGTTTACTTTTTATTAACAATTAGCCAGGTCCTAAAAGAAAGTAACCACCAACCTTGATGGCCTTCCTGTCTCCCATGCTAGTTTCTATGAGGTCTGGGTATACTGAGGCACACAATCTGTTCTTAGAATCTTGCAAGTCCCTGAAAGGTCCAAGTTGTATGTTTCCAAAAAAACATGTTTTTCTTCTTGAGCTAACTTGAAGCCAAAAATAATGCTAAGGAAGAAGGTAATCTAGTTCGATACTCTTGTGTTAAAGGCAGAAAGTGGCCTACAACAAGGAGTCTGAGAAGCTAAGCTGAAGCAATAAAGCTGACCTAGTCTGCTTATCCTTCCCCATATACCTTCCGTAATTATCTAGTTGAGGTTTCTCCATGATTGTGAGGGTGTTTACTTTAGGGAACTTGAGGAAGTAGTCACACACAGATAATACATGTTCTGATATTGGTAGAATAAAGGTTACCCTGATGATATAATGTTTTCTTTAATAATCTCTTAGATATTTTGTTAAAGTGAAAATTACCTTTCTGTTAAACATTTTACATTGCCCTAATGAAGACTACTTTGATGTTACTTCCAATCAGATAAAGTTACAATTTTCTAGGTTTATTCCCTTATATTCCCATTAAAAAACAGTTAGAATAGTAAATGAGGCAGAACAGATTTGAGAGCCTACTCCCCCTATTCTCCAGAACTGCTTGCCTTCTGACAATAAAGTTCATTGGACCTTTACAGCTAATCTCTGTAGCTGGATGACAGTAACAGATTCTCTTTAATCTGGTAACATTTCTATAGATTGGAGAAAGAGACCTGGGAAAGTCAAGTGCCTTGCTTAAGTTCTCACAGCATTTAATGAGGACTGGCATTAGAATTCAGGGCTTTATAATTTTAGCCATAAGAGAGAAATTCCTGTAACAATTTATTTAATGGGAATTACCGTTACATATGTTAAATATTACCAATTTAAGGTAACATCTAAATGCATGTTTGTAGAAACTGGCATCAATATATGAAGGAAAGGTATTTGTGATGAGTCTCAAGTCCAAATAAATATTTTGCTTATGGAGATATTCTTTTCTCTGATTGTTTTGTAATATCGGGATCATAAAGCAAATACGGCCTATATTTTTCTGGCAATAGCAAATGTCTTTGGAGATGAATAGCCATATTGTACACTTGAATAAACAATATTTTGGAAATGAAAAGAAATGAACCAAATTTTTAAGAGTTTATAAAATTAAACCAAGGAAATCTGTCATTTGCGCAAATACATACACTTTCTAAAGTGTTGCAAAAGAATGCAAATGGAGCTAAAGCTGAGATAACTAGAAGCAGAGCTCATACCACAGCCAGGAATCTTAGAATAAAGTCAACCAACATTTATCAAACACCTACTGAAACATAAAGTATATGATTTAATTAAGTAAACACCGCTGGGAGAGAAAAAGAGAATGTGAGAAAGAAAAGCTTAATGTCTCTGCAATCTGGGCATGGTGGCTCACACATGTAGTCCTAGCACTCTGGGAAGCCAAGGTTGAAGAATTACTTGAGCTCAGGAGTTCGAGACCAGCCTGAGCAAGAGCCAGACCCTGTTTCTATTAAAAATAGAAGACAACTAGCCTGGCATTGTTGCAGGCACCTGTAGTCCCAACTACTTGGGAGGCTGAGGCAAGAGGATCGCCTGAGCCCAGGAGTTTGAGGTTGCTGTGAGAAAGGCTGATGCCGCCACACTCTACTCAGGGAGGCGGAGTGTGGCTCTGTCTCAGTCAATCAACAACATAAATAAATGAATGAATGAATGTTTCTGCAAGTATCTGAGGCTTAGGTTTAGTAATGTAGCCATAGAAAGTTCCTGGAATATAAACAAGATAGGTTCTGTAAGGTTTGTTCTTAAATTGAACATGTATGCGAGTTGGAACAGGTACATTTACCTATTATCTTAATAGCCTCTGCTTGTAAGTGTGAGTTATGTGTCAGTCAGATGTTTGTGACTTGGGGACTTACCGTAATAACCTCTTTAAGTATGAATTATACCTAAGTCAGATGTTTGTAACTCAAATAACTGCCTGTAAACTCTGTCATTGGAATAATGATGAGCAGGTAAGTATACCTATAAGATGAATGACCTAATCCCCCTGAAAGAATAAAGAAAATAATCAAGTAAAATGTTTTTAACAACTACTAAGTGCCTAGAACTGGACCAGGTAGGATGGAGATCTAAAGAATAAGACATGATTTTTGCCCTCAAGAAGCACCTGATCTCTCACACTGCAGAGGTAAAACACAGCCTCGTATTAAAAGTTAGCGTAGTAGAAAGAATGCTGATTATGCTAAGTGCATACTAAAAGTACAGTCAAATGGTCTCTAGGAGTTCAGAGTTAGCAACGTCACTGCCAGCTGGAGTGGGCTTTCATTTAATGCTGTTTGAACATCTATTATGAACAAAGTATCTTGCTCCCTATGCTCCTTTGGGACAAGTACTCTTAGAAGGGGAAGCAGGGCAGCTTGAAGGATGGGAACATTTTGATATTCTCCTGGTCATCAAGACTCCAACCCTCCCACTTCCTCCCCTCCCATGCAAATTCAGCCTTTCAGCCTCGCAGGAAACCTTATCAAATCTCCTTCCATAATGCTTCTCACATCTGCATCCATCTCATCAGTTCTGTTCTCACTGGCATTCTATCCAAAGCCATCATTAACTCACATCTGAACTCTATTACAACCTCCTCACCAGGCCTAGTCTCTCCTCCCACTAATCTACCCTGCACACAGCTGCCAGATTTATCCTCCCGAAATGCCACTTTTATCATGTCTCTATCCATTTCGTACATTACACTTTTAAAATTCCTTTGCCTGGTATTCAAGGCTCTCTACAATCAGAGCCTAGGCTATATTTTCAACCTCCTGTTGCCTATAGTAGTAACTTTCTGGTTCAGCCAAGCTCACCAATTGTCCTCAAAATTTTCTTTCATTTCCATCCCAAGCTTCTATTCACCCAGGTTTCCCTAAGCTCAAATGCCACCCCCCAGGCCTTTTTATTGATATAAAGTCTGAATTTCATCTCCTTAAAGTTTTCCTTGATTGCTCCAACCAACAATGAGCACTTGCTCCTCTGACTTCACATGATCCTATTTCCACTTTAACTCTAGTTTATCAAAGATGTATTTCTCCTCCCTCCCCACAGCAGAACAGGTGATGAGGATATGAAATGGGAAAAGACACTAGTTGGTAAGCACAGTGGATGCCAAGAGACCAGTTACAAGGTTGTTATACCTTTGAAAGCAAGAGATAATGAGGCCTGGAAAACATTCAAGCCCTGGGAATACAAAGGAATTAATGGATGAGCTACATTACAAAAGAAGGATCAACAGGACTAGATGATTGAAGAGATAAGGGAATCAAATCGGAAGGATGAATAACAAATGAGTTGGAAGTTTTGAGACTGAATCAAGCCATTAAAATTTAAAAGGTGGTGTCAAACTGGTTTGGTGAAGAGGGTGATAAGTTTGTTCTTAGGGTAAGAGAGCTCATGGTAGGAAGTAGTAGGTTGTTAGAAAAGAGCTTCTAAAAATGATTAGAACTGATGATACAGAGTGCAGAGAGAGCTGCTCAGAAGCACTTAATAGGGACCTGATTATAAATGCATTTATGAAGAGAAAGAATGAAGAATTAGGAAGGTGAGCAAGAAAAGAGGATCCAGTGGAGGAGATACAGGAATAATAGAAAAAAATAAGAGAATGTATTAAACAGAGTTCAAACACTATAGATGAGAAAACAAAACAAACTTAACAACCCTGATTCTAATCATTAGGAGATCAGTAGTGTAATCTAAGCTGCCAGTTTTAGGATCTGAAGCCATATGCATAGCATATAGGATGCCCTGGGTGGTAAAGAAATATAGGAAATAGGTGTTTGGCACTAAAGATAGGAGAGGGAAAAAATAGGACAGAATCTAAAGCACTCAGAGGAGCAAAGCAAGAATTTTGATGTAATGGGGCTCTATTGTTTCATATGGCTTCAGTGCTGACACTGTAAATCCCAACGTCAGGCTGCTGAGTTTGTATCTGTGATCTAAGAGACCAAAATAGATGCCCTTTTATCAACTAAGATTGACCCTAGGGTGAAGAAAACAAAAATTACCTGTGGGCAGACAGTTCAAGGCTTGCCTAGAATGGCAACTTCCTAAATTCCTGTAAGAAAAACCACACCCTTGGTAAATCCCAAACAATAAAGGCTGTCCAGCAAACTGCCAGACCCTTCTTCACTCTGGTTGACAATTCACACCACTAGCACTCTGATGGGACCAGGAATAGGCCTTACAAAGACTCTTTCCTAAAATGCAATTACAGACTTCAAATCAGTTACAGTCAGCTTACAGAGACTACACGCAAGTGGTTTTGATGTAATACACTTCACCTTTTGATATAAAGAGCAAAATTTCACCTCATTTTAATGGTAAAACCCTGGCCCAAAGTCAACATGGCATGTACATTACATATACACTTACGCATTAGGCATGTGTTCAACTCTCCTTATAAGTTTACAGCTTTCCCCCTCAAACCTGCTGAATATCTGTGACTCCATTGTGTAACACAGATTTTTATACTGCATAAAACTCAACCTGCCCCTTCCCACTTTAAAAGAGAGAACATCTTCCATCCACACTGGAGACTACCTCTTCTGGGTTTGCAAACTGATACTTCCAATAAAGCTTTCCTTTCTACTTGTTAGCCAGGCTGCTGGTCTTTTGGATGACATATCCCAGGTCTGCCACTTTCAATCCATGCAAACTTGAGCAATTTATTTAACTGAACCTCCTTCATGATTCACTTTTCTTACGTATAAATTGGAGGTACCTAAAATAACATCCACCTCACCAAGTTGTCAGAATTAACTTAATACAGGTCATGTGGTTGGAATACAAAATATGTTCAATAAATATTAGCTATATTATGATGGTATATCATTAGTATGTGATCCCATTTACCTGGTACCCTTTACATCACCATTTTCCCAAAAGGACTCCAAGTTGAAATAACTATTCAAAATCCACCCTAGTATTAATGTATCTTGAAAGAGGACTAATATACAAAAGTCAAGGTGTCTCAGAGTTCAAGTGAGCTAAATAAACCAAACAATTAACTATTCACCTTAGTCTGTTTGGGCTGCTATAATATAATACCAAAGCCTGGGTAATTTATACTGAACAGAAATTTGGCTGATGGTTCTGGAGGCTGAGCAATCTAAGGCTGAGAAGCCAGCATCTTGTGAGGACTTTCTGAATCATTCCGTGATGGTATGGCAAAGAAAAGGCAAGAGAAAGACTAAAGAGGGCCCAACTCGTCCATAAAAAGCCCACTCCCTCAATAACAACCCCACTCCCCCTGTAATGGCATCAATCCACTTCTAAGGGTGAGATCTCTATGGCCTAATGCCCTCACAAAGGTCCCACCACCTAATACTGTTACAATGACACTTAAATTCTCAACCTGAATTTTCAAGAAAGCATTCAAATCATAGCACTGATTAAATTATGTTTATGATATTTAGCAATTGGGAATATTTCTGTGTAAAAAATTTAAGTACCTTTGGGACCTATAAAAACTTTCTAGGACTAGCCAGGATTTTACATGCAATGTTTTGTATGTATGTTTTAAATGAATTACAGAGCATATAAATATGCCTCATTTAATTCAATTAGAGAATTTAGTAAACAACAAAGGAACTAGTTGTTGCTATGCAGTGGCTCCTAAGACTTATGTGGTATCTAATAATAAAAATGTTCCTTGTTATTTTTATGGGCCATAGAGCATATTCAGTGAACTATGAATCATGAAAGTCAACCAACTGAAAATTCTCTTTTTTACAAGATGAATTGTATGCATTTATGTTCAGCAGTATATACCTAAAAAAAGAATGTTTCTAGGAGTAAAATATAATATAATTATATAACAATATGGCTCACTTTCTAATATGTTGGAATAACACAGGCTCTACGTACTATCATAATTTTGTTATTTATGTTTGTCATCTTGCCCCTACCTTCAATTACCAGTAAAACAAGAGAAGTAGAGTTTTCTTTTCAGCTAACCGCCTTCCTGTTTAGTATAATGAGTCTCCACACCTTGAGAAAAACCTTCTACATTGTATTCATACAGTGGACACTGTGTTGGGTATTGTGGCATATTTATATTCTCTCTCCCTGCTCTACCTCCTGTTATTCTACTAGAATAAAAGCTCTCAAGTCATGATTTGAATGTTCCATTTAGCAAATGAAAAGGCAAGTCACATGGAGACAAAAATCATACTAGTAGTTTCACTAAAAATACTTGCAATGAAGTGCTCAGTGTAATACAGCTCAGTCTCCTAAACCTTCTAAGTCTCCATCAATGACTCTAGATAGACATTGTTCACTGGTGGTCAAAGCAGTGGTCTAGAGACACCAGGTGCCACAATTGTACAAATAAGGTGCTCAAGGACCCTACAAGAATTCCTATCATTATAGAAAGATTTATTTCACTTTGATCAACTTTTCATCCAAACAAGAAAGTACACGTAATTTAGAAAATTCTCTAAACAATTCAAAAATATCAAACTATGAAACAGTGACACGTAGTTAAAGTCTTTAGAAATGTAGTAACTATGTATGTTTTCCCCTAAAAAAATACTTGATTTTCTCTATTTTCCCACAAATGCTAAATATTCCTAACACCTGCATTTTTTTTTTTGGGGGGGGGGATTATTCTCAAATTCCAAGACAGGTCAAAGAAATAGTGGAACATATGGTTTAAGATTTGTTTGTTACCTGTGGTGTTTTACTTCAACATTTCATTGCTAAATTGGTAATACAAGTGTTATTTCTAAGTGCATAGCCAGAAGGGTAATTTGTTAAGATCCCTGACAGATTGAGTGCCAAAGCCTGAGCAGTTAGACGAACCACCCAACAAGAGAAGCGCTTATTAACCTCCAGGAAAGACAACCACTTAATTCTTTCCCTTTAGGCTGAGGCAGCCAGAGAACTGTCAGCCTAGTCCAGTCTGAGACAGACAGCACATCTCACTTCTACTGAGGAAGCTGTTCATTTACTCCAAGGAATGAAGTTGTTTAACAAGATCAGAAAGCAAAGAAACACCAAAATGAATGCACTGTGTATAGAAAGAAAACCACCTGGGGGTCCTTTAAACAAGGCATTTCTAACTCCACTGAAATATTTTAACACATGGATTTTTAACCCTCAATGTGTTTAGTGAAAACAGATCCAGCTGAGACCTGGCTCACACCTCAGGACCCAGAAGGTAGAGGTTGCTCTATTGTCACTCAACCTGACTAGCAGGCAAGACTTAAAGGTTGAACTCTGACCCAATTACCAAACAGAGAAACCAAAACCCAGTTATGGTAGCACAGCATGTCTTTTCATAATAGTATTTGTATGCTTTAGTACTAATTAGTGAATTGTGTGTGAATCAGAGTCTGGCTGTGGATGTTGAACTAATCTCACACATGTCTTCATTTCATACATTTCACTGTCAAAAATCTAAAGGAAACAGTACAAAAGCCTAGATTTTGAGAAGAACTTGTTTTAACTGGCTAAGATTTACATTCATGCAAAAAAGCCTGGGCTGGTGACTCAAGCCAGTAATCCCAGCACTAAGGGAAGCCAAGGTGGGAGGATCACTTGAACTCAGGAGTTGAAGACCAGCCTGAGCAAGAGCAAGACCCTGACTCTGCTAAAAACAGAAAAACCACCCAGGTGTTCTAGTGGGTGCCTATAGTCCCAGGTACACGGGAGGCTGAGACAAGAGGATCACTTGAGCCCAAGAGAACAAAATCTTATACATAAGCGAGCAGAACAGCATTATTTATAACACAAATATCAATAAACAGATAATAAACATAATGTGATATAAACATACATGTACAATGCAATACTATCAGCCATAAAAAGGAATGAAATACAATATATTCTACAAAATGGATGAACCTTGAAATATTCATACTCAGAAAACAATACCCAAAATGAAAGCCTCAGAAGCAAAACTTTTTCTCTGGTGTTCCCTGGCTCTCCTGTCTCTCAGTGCAATTCTCCCCTGAGGCTAGCCAGAGAAACCAGAATACTTTTCCCATAGGGTGGGTCACAGAAAGCAGAACCTCCTTCCCCAAAGCCAGCCATAAAACCTAAGGATATTACTCTAACTTTCCTTTACCTTTCTGTGTAAAATCTAGCCATAAAGAAACTCTCTGACTCACCTTGTTTGATTATAGATCATAAAATCCCCATTTCAGAGAGGTTCCTCCTCAACACCCACAAAGGAATATGCACAGAGGCAAAGAAGAATCTACACAGACAGGCTTTGCTAAGTCTCCCCAATTTAGTATTAGCATACAATCATGCCTTTTTTGTCCAATAATATTTCCACGTAACTTTCCTTACTTTGTTGAACCTGAGCATATATAGAGGCTGAGAGAAAACTTGCTCTTTCCCAAAAAAGTCGCTGAAAGGTCAGCTCATTAATTAAGGCAGATTAATAAGAAAAAAAGGATTTATTTACCATGCTCACAGGGAGAAATCACAGTGATAACCCAATTACCCAATCCAGTTCAGATGATTTCATACAAGCCTTGAAGAAGGGAGGGAAGTTGGCAGCACCTGTGGCTCTAGCCCCATATGCCAGAGGTGGGGGGTTCAAACCCAGCACTGGCCATAAAAAGGCGGGGGGGGGGAGGAGGAGTACAAGATGAAACAAGGGGTTGCTAGGGAAGATAAAGATAAGGGGAAACAGATAGAATTATAAATTAATCTGAGAGACAAGAATTGTATTTAAAATGATCTCAGTAAGGTTGGCTAGCATTCTTGATTTTACCTTTTCTTTTTTTTAAATTTGGAGACAGAGTCTCACTCTATTGCCCTTGGTAGAGTGCCATGGCACCACAGCTCACCTCAAACTCTTAGGCTCAAGTGATTCTCTTGCCTCAGCCTTCCAAGTAGCTGGGACTACAGGTACTTATTGTAATGCCCAGCTATTTTTAGAGACAGGGGTCTTGCTATTGCTCAGGCTGGTCTTGAACTCCTGAGCTCAAGCAATCCACCCACCTTGGCCTCCCAGATGCTAGGATTACAGGTGAAAGCTACTGCACCTGGCCCCAATTCTTGATCTCCTGTCAGCCGAACCTTTAGACAATAAGGACCAGAAAGGAAGTCAGTTGCACCCTTGGATCTTTTGATCAGGTCAGCACAGTTTATGTACTATAAGGAAAGCCCCTTCCAGTGCTTTCTGATTTGAATAGCATTTAATCAAAAGTTTTCTTTATACCAAAGAGTTATATTTTGGGTTGAAATTTCCTTAGCTACTTCACATAAAAGCAGTCAATTTCCTCTGTTAATTTGGGTCTTCATTCTGAAGGCTCCCACAAATAAAACATTAAATAAATTTGTATTCTTTTTCTCTGATTACTCTGCCTTTTGTGAGCTGATTTTTTCAGAAGTTCAGAGGGCCAACAGATCCCTTGCCACCACCACCTCACCCCAGCCTCTATGAAACATTATATTAAGTAATAGAAAACATAAAAGTCTACATATATACTTCCATTGATATGAAATGCCCAGAATATGCCTAAAGACAGAATGCAGATGAGTGGCTGTGATGAGCCTGGAGTGGGGTGTTTGCAAAAAGGAGGGAATGACTGTTTAATATACCGTATATACTCGAGTATATACTGTAGTTTCCTTTCAGGGTAATGAAAATGTTTTGAACTTAAGAGTGACAATGATTACACAACTCCGTGAATATACTAAAGACAACTGTTTTATACCCTTTAAATGTCTGAATTAAATTATATGTAAATTATATTTCAGTAAACCTGTAATATTTTGTTTAATGAAGTGAATTAGAAGCCTCTTTAATATAAGATATACATGCAAGATTTATATTAGCAAGATAAGAAAATGTGGAAAATACTAGGCTGCTCAGATAGAATATTTTCCTACCCTCTGATAGACAAGGCTGCAGGATAGCTTCTCAGATTTTCTTTGGAGAGTAGGAATAAGAAGTAGAGACTCTGGGAAAGCCTAGAGTACCAATTCAGAGGCAGAAGAACATAACACAAGATCAGTAGAAGAGAGAATAGAAGCCCCTGTACCTCTGTAAAGGCAGAGTAGTATATATCTAGTTTACGGGACGGGGTATATCTTAGTTCATTTTGGACTATTATACCAAATACCTTAGAGTAGGTGGCATATAAACAGAAGTTTATTCCTCACAGTTGTGCAGGCTAAGAGATCTAAGACCAAGGCATTAGCAGATCTGGTGTCTGGGGAAGGCTCTTTAC
This sequence comes from Loris lydekkerianus, assembly GCA_963574355.1. Taxonomy (NCBI): domain Eukaryota; kingdom Metazoa; phylum Chordata; class Mammalia; order Primates; family Lorisidae; genus Loris; species Loris lydekkerianus. Next base: position 7,255 of record CAUYPK010058722.1, on the reverse strand, counting down.
TTCACAGGTGGTATCTTCTTGCAGTGGCCTCATACAGCAGAAGGGGTCTCCTTCATAAGGTAACTTATCTCACTCATTAGGCCTCCATTTTAATGATCGAATCATCTCCCAAAGCCTCTACCTATTTATACAGTAGCATGCAAGGGAAACTTAACTTAAACCCACTAAAACATTGCTGAAAAATCAACTCACAAAAGGAAGATTAACTGGAAGATATACAAATATGTTAATGTGTACATGGAAGAATCACAGAGTACCTATATACTCGAGTATAAGCTGAGTTTTTTTGGCACAAAATTTGTGCCAAGTTCGGGTTTTTCAGCACAAATTTTGTGCCAGAAAAAACTCGGCTTATACTTGAGTATATACGGTAATTACCTCAACCTCTCAAAAGGGTGTAGAAGCTTATATACCATCTTAAGGTTACAAAAAGAATGTGGGCTCAGAGAATGGTCAGAAACAGGTTATGGTGGCAAAATCAGGTACAAAGATAAAAGGAACCCTGGAACAACTGTGCTTTATAGACATATACAGAACACACCATCCCAAAGCTAAGGAATATAGGTTCTTCTTGTCAGCTCATGGAACAGGCTCCAAAATAGATCATATCTTACAACATAAATCAAACATCAACAAAATCAAAAGAATTGAAATTTTACCATCTTCTCAGACTACAAGGCAATAAAGGTGGAACTCAACTCCAATAAAAATTTTAATTCCAACACAAAAGTATGGAAACTAAACAACCTTATGCTGATTAACAGTTCGGTCAAGAAAAAAATAAAAGAGGACATTATTAATTTCCTTGAGAATTACAACAATGAAAACACAAGCTACCAAAACCTCTGGAACACTGCAAAAGTGTTCCTAAAAGGGAACTTTATTGTATTAGATGCCTACATCTGAAAAACATAAAAAGAACACATCAACAATCTAATGAATCATATTAACAAACTAGAAAATGAAGAGCAATCCAGTCCCAAACCTAGCAGAAGAAAAGAACCAAAATTAAATCAGCAAGAAATGAAATTGAACACAAAAGAATCATTCAGAAAAATAAAACAAAAAGCTGGTTCTTCAAAAAGACAAATAAAATTGATAAACCACTGGCCATATTAGTCAGAAATAGAAAAGTAAAATCTTTAATAACCTCAATCAGAAAGGAAAAGGGGGAAATAACTGAGCTATAAGAGATTATTTCTGACTAGTACGAAAAAAAACCCTATGCACAGAAATATGACAACATAGAGGAAATGGACCAATACCTGGAATCACATTATCTCCCTTGACTTAACCAGGAAGCAAAAGATCTGCTGGAAAGACCAATATCAAGCACTGACATTGAAGAAGCAATAAAAGTGCTTCCAACAACAACCAAAAAGCCCAGGACAAGATGGCTTCATATCAGAATTACATCACACTTTCAAAGATGAGCTTATACCTATACTGCAGCGCCTATTCCAAACTACTGAGAAGGAAGGAACCTTCCCCAAAACATTCTATGAAGCACACATCACCTTGTATTCCAAAAACCAGGAAAGGAGCCAGCTAAAAATGAGAACTATGGACCAATTTCACTAATGAAGACTGACACAAAAATACTCAAAAAAATCATAGCTAATATATCGCAGCTACACATTAAAAAAAAAAAAAAATTACATACCGTGATAAAGTAGGCTTCATTCAAGGGATGCAATGCTGTTTTAACATATACAAATCCATGAATATTCTTCACCACATCAATAGAAGCAAAAACAAAGATATGATCCTCTTTAAAAAAGATGCACAAAAAGCATTTAACAAAATTCAGTTCTGACAAGAACACTTAAGAAAATAGGTCAGGAGCGGTGGCTCACGCCTGTAATCCTAGCACTCTCAGAGGCTGAGGTGGGTGGACTCCTGAGCTCACAGGTTCAAGACCAGCCTGAGCCACAGCAAGACCTTCTTTCTAAAAATAGACTGGCACTGTGGCAGGTGCCTTTAGCCCCAGCTACTGGGGAGGCTGAGGCAAGAGAATTGCTTGAATTCAAGAGTTGGAAGTTGCTGTGAGCTTATGACACCAGGGCACTCTACCCAAGGTGACAAAGAGAGACTCCATCTCAAATAAACAAACAAACAAAACAAACAAAAATAAATAAATAAATAAAATAGGCATAGGTGGTGTATTTCCTAAGCTGATTGAAGCCATCTATGACAAACTCACAGCTAATACCATGAGTAAAACTGAAAGTTTTTCCCCTTAAAACTGGAACAAGACCAGAATGTCCACTATAGCCAATATTATTCAACATAATAGTCAAAATGTGCTGGAAGTTCTAGCCAATCCAGTCAGATAGGAGAAGGATATGAAGAGCATCCAAATGGAGGAGGTCAAACTCTGTCTTTGCTGATGATCTTATACTTAAAAAAAACCCAGAGACTTCAACCAAAAAATTCCTGGAAGTGATCCCGGAACACAGTAGTGTCTCAGGTATAAAATCAATGTTCACAAATCAGTAGCCATTGTATACACCAGTAACAGCTGAGTTGAGCAGCAAATCAGGGACACAATTCCCTTCACAATAGCTTCAAAGAAAATGAAATACTTAGGAATATGTCTAACAAAAGAGGTGAAGGATCCAGCCAGTTAAGCAAAGAATACAGTATGAGCAGGGTTTTGGTGTAAAGAAAGAAGATCTCAGAATGTGATTGGCTCGTCTGAATGCAAATTAGGCATTGAAAATTGTCAAATCAGCATCATCCTGCCAATGTCCCTTGAACCTCCCCTTTTATGCAAATGAGGCATTGAAAACTGACCTATCAGGTTGCTTTCTGGGAGGTATTTCCGTTCTCCATGGCTAAGGGTTGGAGCAGGTTTGTCTGTGTGTGTGTATGCCCATGTTTGGCCCACCAATACAAATGACCTACACAGTCAGTATCCCTAGTTAAACAAAGAAAGCAGAATGCCAGGACTGTGGCATAAATAAGGGCTGAAAATATCATTGGGTGATGTTAATGCAAATTAGGAATTGAAAATTGACCAATAAGGAGCACCATGCTGCATGCCTTCTGAGCTCCCCCTCCCACTTTAATTCAAATGAGGCACTGAAATCTGACCAATCAGGTGGCCTTCCAGGGCATTCTCTTTCTCCAGGGCATAGGCAGCTGACAAGAGGGTGTGTGTGCGCAAGGGCATGCACACTTGCACATGTCAGTCTCACCAACTCAAAGGCCCCAGAAAGTTAGTCCCCCCCAATTTACCAAAGATGGTAGTATACCAAATTGTGCCTGGGCGGGACAGGGAGAGCTGAATATCATTGGCTGAAATCAATGCAAATAGGCATTGAAAATTGTCCAATTAGCATCATCCTGCCAAAGGACCTCAAGCCCCTCATTTCATGCAAATGAGGCACTGAAATCTCACCAATCTAATGGCTTTATGGCAGCATTTCCATTCTCCATGGCTCGGAGATTATGTAGCATGATTGTGTGTGTGTGTGTGTGTGTGTGTGTGTGTGTGTGTGTGTGTGTGTATGTGTGTTTCTATGCCCATGTTTGGCTCAACCACAAAAAGAAATTAGGGAGTCAGTTCCTACCAATTAAGCAAACAATTCAGCTTACCAGGGTTTTGGTGTAACGAAGGAAGGGCTCCGAATTTGGCCCATTTTATGCAAATTTGGCATTAAAATTGGCTAATGAGCAGCATCATGAGGCACTCCTTCTGAGCCTCCACCTTTCATGCAAATGAAGCATTGAAATCTGACCAGTGAGGTAGCTTTCTGGGCCATTTCCCTTCTCCAGGGCATAGAGGGTTGGCAAGAGTGTGTGTGTGTGTGTGTGTGTGTGTGTGTGTGTGTGTGTGTGTGAGAGAGAGAGAGAGAGAGAGAGAGAAAAGGAGAGATTGCCCATGTTAGTCCCACCAACATAAAGATCCAAGGCAGTCCCCCGAATTTATCAAAGCCTGCAGTATACTGAATTTTGGGTGGATAGCAAGGGAACTACTGATAATAGTATTGGCTGACATCAATGCAAATTAGGCATTCAAAATTATCCAATCAAGGGGACACCTGTGGCCCAGTGAGTAGAGAACTGGCCCCATATACCAAGCGTGGTGGGTTCAAACCTGGCCCTGGCCAAAGTGCAACAAAAAAATAGCCAGGCGTTGTGTTGGGCACATGTAGTCCCAACTACTTGAGAGGCTGAGGCAAGAGAATCGCTTAAGCCCAAGAGCTGGAGGTTGCTGTGAGTTATGATGCCAGAGCACTTTACCAAGGGCAACAAAGTGAGACTCTGCCATTAAAAAAAAAAAAAAAAAAAAAAAAAAAAAATTGTAACCCATCTGAATCTTGTCTCTAGGAGATATACCTAGCCTTAAAAGACAAATCAAGCCTCAGGGTTAAGGGATAAAAAACACTATTTCAAGCAAATGGAAATCAGAAGAAAGGAAGGGTTACAATCTTATTTTCAGATACAAGGGGACTTAAAGTAACTAAAGTTAAGAAAGTCAAAGGGCTTAATTTATACTAGTCAAAGGAATACTACAACAAGAACACATTTAAATGTTAAACATATTTGCACCCTCTGATAGAAGTGAACAGATCCTATAACCAGAAACTGAACAAAGATATGAAGGACTTAAATGTGACCCCTGTATAATAAACATATATCCAAAAGCTAAGGAATACACATTTTTCTTGTCATCCCATGGTATATACTCAAAAAATGACTACATCCTAGGATACAAATCAAACACAGCATAATTAAAATAGAAATTATACCTAGTATCTTCACAGACCAAAAGGCAATTAAAGGTAGAATTCAACTCCAATTAAAATGTTCATCCCCACACAAAGACTTGGAAATTAAACCTGAGGCTGAAAGATAGTTGGGTTCAGGAAAAGATAAAAAAGGAAATGGTTAAATTCCTCAAACATAACAACAATGAAGACCCAAGTGACCAAAAACTAAGGATACAGCCAAAACAGTCTTAAGAGAGAACTTTACCTCATTAGATGCCTACATTCAAAAGACAGAGAGTCTATATCAACAAACTCATGAACCATCTTATGGAATTGGAAAAAGAAGGACAATTAATCTCACACCCAGCAGAAGAAAAGAAATAACCAAAATTAAATCAGAATTTAATGAAATTGAAAACAAAAGAATCATCCAGAAAATTAAGGAAACTAAAAGTTGGTTTTTCAAAAAATAAAATCAAAAAAATATTTGGCCCAATTAACTGGAAACAGAAAAGTAAAATCTCTAATAAACTCAATCTGAAACAATAAAGGGAAAATAACAGATGCCACAAACATACAAGAAAACATCTCTGAATACTATAAGAAACACTATGCCTAGAAATTTGACAATGTGGAGGAAACATCAATATCTGGAATCACACTCTCTCCCTAGACTCAATCAAGAAGAAATAGATCTCTTGAACAGACTGATTTCAAGAGCTGAAATTGAAGAAAAAATAAAAAATCTCCCAACAAAAAAAAGCAGTGGGACAGATGGCTTCACACCAGAATTCTATTAAACCTTCAAAGAAGAGTTTCTACACATACTGCAAACATTATTCCAAAAAATTGAGAAAGAAGGAATCTCTCCCAACATGTTCTATGAAGCAAACTTCACCCTGATTTCAAAACCAGGAAAATACCCAACTTAAAAGGAGAATTTCAGACCAATTTCATTAACGAATAAAGATGAAAAAGTTCTCAACAAAATCCTAGCCAACAGATTACAGCTACACACTAAAAGAGTCATTCATCACTATCAAGTAGGCTTCATCCCAGGGATCCAAGCCTGGTTTAACTTATGCAAATCCTTAAGTGTAATTCACCATATCAACAGAAGCAAAAACAAAGACCATATAATCCTCTCAATATATGCAGTAAAAGCATTCAACAAAATTCAGCATCCCTTTCTAAAAAGAACACTGTATTCATAGCCATAGGTGGCACATTACTTAAAATAAATGAAGCAATCTATGACATGTATACAGCTAGTACCATACTGAATGGAGTAAAATGGAAAGCTTTTCCACTTAGAAGTGGAACCAGACAAGGTTGTCCACTATTGCCACTACTATTCAACATAGTGCTGAAAGTTCTAGCCAATACAGTCAGGCAAGAAAAGGAAATAAAGGGTATACAAATGGGAACAGGGGAGGTCAAACTCTCGCTTTTTGCAGATAATATGGTCTTATATTTAGACAATCCAAAAGACTCAACCACAACAATAAAAAAAGAAAAAGGAAAAAAAAAATGTGGTGTATATATACCATGGAGTACTACTCAGCCATAAAAGAAAGTCTTTATCAGCAACTTGGATGTCATGGGAGACCATTATCCTCAGTTATATAACTCAGGAATGGAAAAAAAATACCACATGTATTCTAATAATTGGGAGCTAATTGATGGGCACACATAGGCACAGTCAGATGTAAAAATCATTAGAAATTAAGAAAGAGGAAGAAGGTGATGAGGGAGGGTTAAAAATTTGTCAGGTAAAATGAACACTATCTGGGTGATAAGCACTACAAATCATGAATTAAGCCTTATAAAAGTTATCCATGCAACAAAAAATTTGTATCCCTTTAATGTTTTGAAATAAAAAAAGTTACACAATGAAAAAAAAAAAAGAATGAATTTAAAGCACAGTAAATGTATTCCTTTTTTAATACTTTTAAAAATCAACAAAATTTAAGTGTGTCATGGAAGTAGGTTCAAGTGTGTTTTTAGATGAAATTTGAAAAACACTGTTTTAGAGAGCCAAGGGCCTTGGTCCCCACAACCATTCTTTTTTTTTTTTTTTTTATTAAATCATAGCTGTGTACATTGATATGATCATGGGGCAACATACACTAGCTTCATAGACCGTTTGACACATTTTCATCACAATGGTTAACATAGCCTTCCTGGCATTTTCTTAGTTACTGTGCCAAGACATTTACATTCCACATTTACTAAGTTTCGAATATACCCTTGTAAGATGCACTGCAGGTGTAATCCCACCAATATCCCTCCCTCCATCCACCTCCCCCCTCCCTCCCCTCCTTTTCCCCCTTCCCCCTATTCTTAGGTTATAACTGGGTTATAGCTTATGCAGCCTTAAAGAAAGATGGAGACTTTACCTCTTTCATGTTCACATGAAAGCTATAACCCACAACCATTCTTGAGAAGATCCCAAGCACAGGCCCCTTCTTTTCCATAGGAAGCCCAAATTTATGAATCTAAGTCACCACCCATTTAAGGCTGGCTAATCTTGAGTC
>CAUYPK010058721.1:0-25792 GCA_963574355.1 Loris lydekkerianus | reverse complement strand
GAAAAAAGAAAGAAAAGGTGTGAGGGAAGAGGAAAATAGAGAGGAACTTAATCATAGTATTTAGAATTGAAAGTGTACGTATCACAGGGCCTGCAGAAGGTAGAATTCTAGGACAATAACTAAGATGGTATTTAAATTCTGGTCATAAGTTATAATTGCTAAGCATTTTTTATTCTCCATTTAGAGAATTTTGAATGTTTAATGAATTCATTAACTGGCTGTTCATCATTTATAATTGTATCTAGTGAATCTTATGTTACTTTTTTGATAGAAAATAAATATCACATAGTCATAAAAAAAAAATAAAATAAAATAGCATTTTTATAAATCTAAGTACTTAAAAATAAAAATAGGGAGCATTGTCTATTACATCCATGAATTTTTAAGCACCTCTTTATTTTCTTCTCTTCTATGTTTGAATTTTAACATTGTCATGATCAGCATTATTGGCCTCCCTTTAACAATCACTATTCCAATTTGGTGATGTGTCATATTTTCTTTGGATTATAAAGATCATAACACTCACCTGCCCTTTAAGTGGATTAGGAAATTAATTACTGAGGGGGGTGTGTTAAGCTGTTTAAAAAGAGTTTATTAAAGAATAATTCCAATTGTAAAAACGCCATGAGACACTAAGAATATCATACTAAGTCACTTAAGGCTGGTGGAGATGATGTTCCCATGTTTCATTATAGCTCTTACCGATAGCAGTTATTTCAAAGAGATTGCTTTATTCTGAAGCCTGCAGTCGATTTTGAGGTTGATGGCATTTAATTTTATGTATGTATTCAGAGAGAAATGAAATGGTTTGATGATGACATACATTTCAGGACTTTTCTTTTATTGGATTGAAAAAGCAGGTACTTAGACTTGCATTACATATTTGAAGCAAAAAAAAAAAAAAAAAAAAAGGATCAGCCCAAGTTTTAAGTTAAGAAAGACAGCAACCTTTTGGAAATTAATTTATCTTATCTGGAACCACAGCTGCATTACATTAAATTTGATCAACTGCTGAATGTCATCTGCAGCCAAGCTAATTTCACTAAGGGCCAAGACCATGCTGTTACACTTAGGCTAATTTCACTAAGGGCCAAGACCATGGTGTTACACTTGGGCAGGGCTGCTCAAGTGAATCCTGCCCATCAGCACAGCGGGGAACCTGCTGAGCTCATAGATTTAAAATCCTCAAAACAGCTTCCATCTACTTAGAGGTTTTCTAAGTGCACGCAGATTCATGCTGAGATTCCTCATCCCAGACCCAGAAGAGGGACTTTTCCTCTCCCTGTTGTCACACTCAACCTGTGCGTCAAATACATTCAAGGAAATGTGATGTGAAGGGTTATTTTAGGTCATGGAAGACATTCAAGAGGAATTTCAAGGGTGTCTCACCATTGAAAGGTTAAGTTTAGGAATCACTTTTATGGGTGAGATAAATACTGACTAGCAATCAGGAAGTAGCCAACATTGGGAAAGTTATTTTTAAAATAAAACCAACCTCTAATAATACGTGTGTATTTAGAATTAACTTTCAGTGAATTCTTGCAAATGTCTTCAAAGTGGCATAGGATCACGGTTAGAAACGTGGGATCTAGACACAGGTAACCTGGGTTTACATCTGGCTCTATCATATAGTAAATGTAAGATTTTCAGCAAATCACTTAACTGTGCTGGGGCTCAGTTTTCTTACCTTATAAACTGAACATAATAACATTAATAGTACCAATGTCACAGTTATTACAAGGATTAAATGAGTTAATATCTATGAAGAGCTTAGGATGATGTTTGGCAAGTGGTGAGCACTATATACGTGGGTGAGAAGTAAACCAATTCCCTTCTTGAGGCAGGAACGTCATGTCTAACTCTGTATACAAAATGCACAAGGGCCCCAATTCTAAAGCAATATATCCTTCTGAGAAAGAAAATCTCAGATCCCAGAGCCTTATTTTCAGAATTGCTCATGTTGCTTCCAGACATTGGCTATTTAATCCTTCCAGAACACCCCGAGAGAATTTACGCAAATAAACTTCTCCTTTTACAGAAAAGAATGCAGCTTTACAGAAAGATCAAGTGTTTTCCTCGAGAGGACCCAAGAAACTCAACCCGTTCCCCCATGTTTACTTCCTTACTGGACTCACTTGCTGTGAGGTATAAGGCAGCATCAAACTGACATGAAATAACACTTAAATATGGAAAATAAGAAACTTCAAAATGGGAAATCAAACCAATTTTAAAAATCATCACTGTGTCTACAGGAAAATGAATCCACAGTGATATTTATGCAACATTTTAGAAACCGGATCTTTTTTTCTTCTATTGCAGGACACTAACAATGTAATAATGAATGGACTTAAGTTTCCATTTAAATGTCCTAAGTGAGAAAAGAATTAAAACACATAGCTGTCTTTAAAAAAAAAAAAAAAAAAAAAAAAAGCAACCAATTATGCATGCAAGATATATGTAAATTCTTACAAATGGAACCAGAGTCTGCCTTATTATTATGGTGAGTATGGAAGTATAACACCTGCTGGGGAGGGGGGCTCATTATGGTAGGATGTATCACCTGGTAGAGGTATAAAAAGGGCAGATATAGATGCAAGAAAAGGTTGAACAACAGACACAGTCAACTTTCTCCTCCTAAAAACTCCTTGTTCAATTTTGAAAAACAATCTTTGTCCATGAAAGTTTCCCCACGCCAACTCCTGTTTGTGCAAGAACTCTTGCACAATCCAACAAAGTGTCTTATAGGAAAGAGAGAGGAAAGAAAGTGTCTTATAGTGTCTTATAGGAAAGTGTCTTATAGGAAAGAGAGAGGAAAAAAAGGGAGAGGGAGAGAAGGAAGGAAGGAAAAGGAGGAAGACAGGAGAGATAGAGAAAGAGGTGAGTTATTTCCATGTTGAGGCATGGTTTGAAAAAAATGGTAACTTCTAATATTTACATTCTCCCCTGATGCCAAAGCAATATACACTCATTACACACATTAGGAAATTTTAAAAATACAGAAGAAAATTAAGCTCCCTATAGTTCTTTCCCTGCACTGTGTCTGTGTATCCTATATCATTAGCATCGTCAGCACCTCCCCTCCCTTCCACCACCCACACCCACACACCTGTTTGCTGTGCCTATGAATTCATATAGATTTTGTCAATTAAATTACTAAGGATAATCTTTTTAACTTAGTTTCACCTTATTACATCATTAGTCCTTTCCTACATCCTTAAATATTCTCCAGAGGAGCCATCTTAGGATCTGGCTACTACACTAGGTCAGGAAAAGCCTGCCTGAGAAAGTGACCATGGGGCTGGCAAGCATAGAGTGTCTTAACTAGGAGAGCAGGAAGAAGGAACATGATAGACAGAATCAGAGCAAGGGAGAAAGTACTGCTTTCATGAACCTGGAAGGGCACAGAGGATGAGGGCCAGGCTGCTGAGATGCATGGAAGGATAGTCGAGGTCAGATCCTCACAGCCACACCAGCCTCAAGAGGACGCTGGACCATCAGCAGTTGAGTCTTCTCCTCTTCAGGGGGTAGACAAGGGCACAGGATGTGGGAGAATCACTCTCAGCCACCTAGAGAATTTGTGACTGCAGAAAAGGCCAAGCCAACAGGAATAATATTAAAAATACCAAATAGTTTATGAGACAAGGACACCAGCCGTCCTGCTCGGCTGTGCCCTGGCTTGTAGGCCCTGACTCCGTGAGCATCCCCTGCCAACAAGTCGCTGGTTTGTAGTCAGGTCTTGGGGGTTTAATGGAGGCAACAGTGAAAGGCCTTTGGTAGGATGACCATATAATTTAGCACACAAACTGAAACAGTTTTGTGAATGATAGTGAGCATTGTATTAATTACCCTGGATGACAGGTGTAAGCCAGAATCTTGCTGGCTGCAGTGAGAATTATAGCCATCTTAGTCATTTGGAACTCAAAGCAGTGACTATTTACCAACCAAAAAGAAAAATTAGAATAATATATTTTGACAAAGTCAAGTCTTACTTGTGTATATTGACTGTATATCAGCCCCATGTACTCAAACTTAATAGATTTGAGTTCAGTGACTAATCTGGTACTAATTGTCACTCTGGGAAATTGTTCCCACACCTCAATTTCCTTGTCTTGAAAGCAAGCTTATTGCTGTTTCATACCTTAATTCATTACACGTGAATTTCATTTAGACGGATTTATGAATAAGCATTTCTTTCTTTGTCCATGTGTAAATTGCAAAATGTCTCCTGTGGCTTTACACTGTGGTAGCACAGGGGAAAAATTTGAAAGACAAACAAAAATTCCTAAATGAACAATAGTGAGAATTGTCCTGACAGACTCCATATCCTTAAAGTCTGAGGTTGCTTAATCCTCGAGTATAAAGCCTGGACCGTGTCTTCATCTCGATATACAAAGGCTGTTCTCCGCAGGAAGTCAGCCAGCTGCCCCTTAGCTCTGCCCTTGAGAAGAGAAAATCTGCCCAGTTTCACAAGGGTGCCTCTTCCACCAGTCTCCATTTATCAGCACTTTCCCCATTCCTCAGAACCTGCCTCAAAGCCCATCACCCTCGGGAATTTCTAGCTCATGACACCAGCTGGTGACTCTCCCTCAAGTCACACATTTTATGCCTTTTGCGAGCATCACATGGTAGGTATTTCTAACACCCTGTTCAATAAGCACCCATGTTTTACAATGTCTTATTTTTTGTGTGACTTCCTGAAACCAAATCTTCAAGCATAACAAATCGGTCTAATCTGCTTGAGCCCCTCGGTTTGGGGGGCCCTTGCTGCTGCTGGGAAAAGGTGGCTTAAGTTTCATGTGGCAGAGACAACAGGAAAGGCTGCCAAATGTTCAGATAGCAGATCCAAGGCGGATGTGCTCTCAGCAAACCAGGGGCCTGGAGCCTCCAGAAAGTGCATCTGAGGCGGGGGCACTCTCAGCAAATCAGGAGCCTGAAACCGCAGTCCGTCAACTGAACCAACAAGTTCAGCCTGTGCCCGCCCCTTCCACCTGCACAGCTGGAACACACACTTTCTTCTTTTTGCCCCTAGACTTACCCTCGAAGTTTATCTTTACCTAAAAGAATAAGGGGAGACTTACTCACGCGGTCTGTGCTAGGCCTGTAAGTCTTTAGGAATACCTCTAAGTACGGAAGCCTCCACCTCTGTGATGCAGGGGTTGGTAAACTTTTTCTGTAAAGGGACAGATAGCAAATATCTTAGAAGGACAGGGCACTCATTCTCTGTGGCAATAACTCCTGCCATTATAGTAGGAAAGCACCAGAGACAATGTAAAAACCAACCAGCGTGGCTTTCCCCTGCACAAGTTCACCAACAGCAAGCAGGTGGTGGGCTGAATTGGGCCCAGAAGCCACAGTTTGTCAACCCTTGGGGTAAGTTAATTTAACCAGCACATTGTACCCCTTGGTTGCACTAATGTATACAGCTATGATTTAACAATAAAAAAAAATGAAAAATAAAAAATAATAAAAAAAATTTTTTTTGAGGCAGATGAAAATTAAAAAATGTAAAATCTATTTGAGTGGAAACAAATGAAGCCCTCCCAGCAACACTGATAATCCCAGCAAGTTGAAACTTGCATGGGTGAATCAGAAAGGATGCTGTCTTCCATGTTTCTTAGAAGTGAAATAATGGACTATGGTCTGTCTCAAACACAGTCTATCTCAAAACTTTCATAGTGACCCATGTATCCTACCTGTATGTAAGCATATGAATTACATACTGCCTGATTCTTAAAATGCTTTAATTTTGTATTTCTCAATCTCTCTTCTTCCCTCCCTACATTAGGTTCTTAGTCTCTGAGTAACTATAAAATTTTTTATAACGTGTCTCATGAGTCCAGCCTCTGAGAAAAAAGATATACTTTTCTATCTATAATTCATAAGTTCCCGTTAGGTTCTACAAATCGTAATGCATTGCATGAAAGAAGAAGTAATAAAAATATTTTCTATTTCTGCAGTCATTTGGAAACACAAACATATGTAGAGAAAATTGCTAGTTGTGAGCATTTGTTGCAGCACATTAGTGAGGGGCATAACCTCATTACTGCTGACCTGATTCACCACGTGTTTGTCAACTTATCACATAAGAATTTGTGGGAATGAAAGCATTTGTTTTGCTGTATTTGTAACAGAATTTTTTCCTAGGATACTCGACTTAAGGAACAATCTGAGTTGTTGTTTTGAAGTGGCTAACATCGTTTCTAGGTTTCAGTGACTTCTTGCTACTGGATTGATAGAAAAATGTTGTATTTCTCCTGGAACTCCAGCACTGGAGTTGGAGGACTTTTATACTCTTCCTTTCTTCATGGAGTATTGGTTTCAGTGCAAGCGAATTGCGAGTTTCCACGAAGGCCTTCCACGGTTTTGTCTTTTTCTCCAGCAACCTGAATGATTCCCACGTCCATCTTGGGAGGCTGTTTAGAGGAAGTGTCAGGGTTGGTTTTTTGTAAACCTAGCATCTGCCCTTCTCTTTGATGTCAACCTAGTTAACATTGCCCTTACCAATATGTGTATGTTGTTCCTGTATGTTTTTCTTGCATAAAGCATCTCTTTTAATTCTCTGTTTTGATCATTTTCCCCTCAAGTTATCCAATCCCTATTAGATGGCTTTCTCCCTACGCCAAAATAGTGTTCCTCCACTTGAAGGATCTTTTCTCAAAACCCTGGATGTGCTTCAACCACAGTGCTTTAAAATTTTTATCATAATTGTGCATATGTTAAAATTACCTATCCAGACTAATAGTGAAGGCTGGAACAGAATATACATAGAGAATGCATGAACCCCCCCGAGTGACATGTTGATGTAACTGCTGAAGAATTATCCAGAGCATCTACTTGTCCCTACTTTATTCCCTGCACTGGCCCTCACTACATGGGCTGCTGAGTCCCATGGTCAGAGGTGAGACAGTCAAGTCACCCTGGCTTTGAGAATCCACGCACATCTTCTTGCTGGTGAGCTGTGAAGTGCAGAACCTAAAAGCAGCAGTAACAGCACTTGCAACATGAGGCATGAAGTCCGAACCACTTCAGAATCTCTATGGGAAAAAGTATTCATGAGGTCACGTGGGTTTTCTTTTGGACCAGGAACCTTAAGCTTTCTTGAGAGATGTGGAAGAAGTTAAAGTATAAAGAGAATTGTATAAATAACAGTCATGAAAACGTCAGAGAATAGTCAAATGACAGTCGTACAAAACAGAGTCCTTGTTTAAATTCTTAAACAAGCCACCTTCATCCTTAATGGGAAAAACATGTGTCTGTTAAACCCACTGGCCCAATTCTGCTTTCAGTGGAAACCTGGAATTTATTCTTAATGAAAACTGTATGCAGTTGTGTGCGCATGCATGCACGTGTGTATGTGGGTTTCCTCAGGGTAATGGACAAGATAAGGTTAGAGAAGGGTAAAGCAATGTTTCAGGGAAAAGTTAGAAGTTGGAGTGAAGACCAGCCTATGTTCACCAAGCACCCATCACACCAGCATGACCATATACCTCATGTTGAAGGACAGTGTCCACACCGATGGTCAAGGTGGGCTCATAACACTCATTACCTATTTTTAATATCACATCCACACAAGGGATCCCCTGATGCTTCTCAGCACCCCCACGCCCAATTATCCTACCAATTTAAATTTTCTCAAGAAGGTCACAAAAACAATGCATTTAAGAGGGTCTTAACACCATTTTATAGGGACTGTTTCTCTTTCCAAATCATATGCCCATTATGGATTTCTTTCACATTTTCACTTGTTATCAACCAAGAAAAAACGAATGTGTATTACATGGTTAAATGCCAAGTAACATATAAAAATTTACTTGTATGAGTTTGAATGAAGATAGTGTAGAGTGAAGTCATTAGGTAAAATTATTATCATGATATCAACCTATGCAATGAAAACATACACTTTTAAGAGATGAGCTATTCTAAGAATGATGAACATTTGCAGCCAAATATTCAAAGTACCCAACTCTGTAAATAACTCAGTCATACAAAAGACTTGATGCTTTCAAATAGATACTAGAAAGGCAGAGATCCTGCAAAGTGAGGCATGACAAGGACGTGGCAGTGTTTGTAGCGCAGGAATCACCACTGTTCTCTCTCTAAATATCAATCTGCATTTCTTTGCAGGCCTCTGCTTTCATGTTTCTGTCGCTGGTGGGGCATATGGCTACTGACAGTTCTAAAGTCACACCTTTACAGCCTTTAACCAAAAAGCAAAGATGACTCTCTTTCCCAGCTTCAGTTTTTAATATCCAGGGGGAAAAAATGAGGTTTGGTCTGAATATTATCCCATTTCAGGTGCTACATTTGAAAGGCACTAAGAGTAAAGCTTTCTGCCTTAACATGTGGTGTTTAATCACTTTGTTTATTAAGGCTTTGAGCTTTGGCGAGTCTAGATCTACTGGAAAATATCCATGTGTTGTAATTAAATCTTATAGCCACTTTTATAGCTAAGATTACAATGGGGCAGAAGACAGGTCTAGAGAGGAAAACAGTGGACTTGTTAAAGTGAGTGTGCTCTGGAGCCAGATGTCCTGGGCGTGACAGGAGCTTTGCTGAATCTGCGACAAATTAGCATCTGCAAGCCCCAATATCTACAGATTGTGGGCAATGATGCTACCTGCCCCAGAAAAGGTTTGTTAAGTATTAAATCTCTAAACAACACCTGATACGTAGTAAGACATACATCAATATCACATTTAGTTAACTCTTCTTCTTTAGTCTTATTGGTCTTAAAGGAGCTATCCAAAAGCATTAAAAATATTCTTCTTCAGTATAAATTTCAGCAATCCTTAGCAGACATTACATTATCTACCGTGTTCTTGCCTCATAACCTTCTCTGAACCAGACCCGTGCTGACCTCAGTCCTCTGGGCTTTTGCATTAAAGCTTCCTCTGACCACAGGGTCCTGTCATCCCCACCCACCTTGGAAGTCCTGATTCCTGTCCCTTCCTCTGGTTCCCCAAAGGAAGTGCAGATTAAAGCTCTTTGCATTATCTAGATCAATGATAGCAAAAATCATCTTGCATTACAATTGTTCTAAATGTCTTTCATTTTGTTAGAATGTAAAAGAAGACAGTATTTTATTCCATTTTCGTTTTAGTCGCAGAGCCAACAATGACCATGATTTGGCAGGGGTGGAAGAAATGCTGTTGAAAAAGGGGAGAGATTCATTTTCTTTCATTTTAAACCTCACAGTGCCTGAACAGTGACTACAATTTTTTTCCTAGATAGAAAAAAATATCACAAGATTTCTGGGTCCAAATTTATTTGATCACAGAGGTGTTGGGCAATAGATGTTATCATCAGTTACCTCTGACTGTCATAGCTCCGTCTAGAGGTTCATTTCTAAGGACTTAGCACACAATTCCGCCAGTCCTACGGGTAACATATTCTTTCATCTAAGAGGAATTCCCCACTTGTTTTCACCAGTGTGATCAGCCCCTAGAAACATTTGCAAATCTCAGTCAGAAAGGGAATTTGTTATAGCACACAGACTGTCACGTGTGACCACGTACACTATAAGGGGCATGCTACAGGGCTGATGAGCTCAAACATCTCTGCACTAATATGTCCAGCAGATGTTGGAAAGCTTCCTTCTTTTTGTAATGTGATTTAGATGAATGTGTTATGTTTTTCCTAAAATAAAAAGAAGTTTTAAACTTTCAAAGACATCTACAATTTTTGCTGAACTGGTATTTCGATGCTGCAACTCCTTGTTCTGTTTGGCCTTTGTCCACACTCAACCTAGGATTAAACGTGAGATCTTCCCAATAATTGCTCTGAGACTATTTTTAAATTTCATTCACTCTAGAAAATTTGAGAACTTAGCATCTTTGTAAAGTAACCCTAAGATCTTATAATGCTTGCCTAATCAGCATGAAGCAGAGAGGAATAAACAGCCCACTGCATTTCCAGAGTGTTTTAAAACAATTTTCCCCTTCTGCAACCCTGAAACAATTATCCTGAAATATCCCTAACCTCAGAGAGTATGTATTATGTAAAAATCTTGAAGGAAAAAAAAACATTAAAAAAATAAAATGGACTACTGCAGCTTTTGTAGTATGTGACACTAAATCCATTCTCCTATTCTCTAAGACTTATGAGAATAAAATTGGATTTTTTTTCCTACAAATAAGGCTTTATTTCTAAAAGTAGCATAAGGGTAATTCTATGAAAAGAGAAATAAAGCTTCAACTATTTTTTTTCACACATATGCAAACAAATTTAACCAAGATGTTTTAATGTGCATCATTTCATTCATTCAACTATGTGATTTTGTAAGATTTATTATAAAACCCTGGGAAAGAGACTGCATTATGGTTAAAATACACAATCTATAACATATAGTATGGCTTTCAAAAAAGTGACTATTAATGGGAAAAACATGGGACATTTCCAAGAATAATGGTAAGGCAAAGGATTTTGTAAGACCCAGATAGAGGCACATGAGCTACAAAGCTCACTGGTGGTGCTCAGAGGAGGCCGGCAGACTGGAGAAGAGAGACTATGGTGGCACCTGTGCTGGGCACTGAAGGACAGGGAAGGTTTCTGGTAGACTAAGATGGCAACAGAGCTTTCTACCCAGAAGGAGGAACAGAGATGTAGGAGCATAGATAGCTGAGAGAACATAATCATATTTGGTATTGAGATAAGTCTCAAAACAGAAGTTCATAGATCCAATCCAGCCCACAAATGTATTCTTTTTATTATATACACATTAATTTTTGTAATCCATTGACATTTTAAAAATTGATAAATTTCACATAGACATCCAAATGCTTAACTTTTTGTTAAAAAAAAATTAAAGGTATATGAATAGTCAGCAGACATTTTCGCATGAACTTGGTAGAAGTACTGAGACACCCTCCTGCTTACCAGTCTTTGCTTCTCCCTGTCACTCATGTGCCCAGGGCACACGTCTCTTACCTGAATAGTCCCATAGGCAAGGTTGCAATGTATGACTTCATATAAAAGTCAGTGTGCCAGAAGAGATGTTTAGGAACATAGGGATGGATAACATTTGAAAGTAAGAAAGAATCTAAGTTACAGAGGACATTTAACACCACGCTGAAGAGTTTAACTCTAATTAATAGAAATCAGAACAAAAGACCTTAGGAGTAACATGATCAAGGTGGCGTTTTAAGGAGCTCCATCTGGGGACAAGGGCGGTATGTCCTGGAAAGCAGAGAAAAAAAGCCAGGAATAACAATAACAAAAGCTGCCATGCACTGAGCCCTGCTAATAATTTCAGAAAGTATTAAAATTTAACCTACTACACCATCCTCAAGAGTTCAAATCCGAACTGCTCCTCCTACCAGCTGTGTGACTTTGGACAAACTCTTTAACCTCTCTCACCCTTAATTTTATACCTGTGAAATAGTTCCTAACGTAAGCATATTTGAGAGCATTAAATGAGTTAACACATTTACAATGCTAAGAACAGTACCTGGCACTTAGAAATAGCTCAACTATCTTCACCATAATTTTTTTCTTTTTCTTTTTTATCCTCAAACGTGGGCCAAGCGTAGCAGCCATGCCTTTAATTCCAACACAATGGGAGGCTGAAACAGAAAGATCACTCAAGCCCAAGAATTTGAGACAAGCCTGGACAACATACTGAGACCCTATCTCAACAAAAACTTAAAAAAAAAAAATTTAGCCAGGAATGATGGCTTGTGCCTGTAGTTACAACCACTCAAGGAGCTGAGGCAAGAGGATTACTGAGCTCAAAAGTTCAAGGCTATAGTGAAGTATGATCATGCCTCTGAACTCCAGCCTGGGTGACAGAATGAAACCCTGTCTCAAAAACAAAAAATGGAAGATATTAACATGCCTATTTCATAGGAGAGGAAAATGATATTCATTAATTTAAATATTTGCCAAGGGAAATAGCTCTGATATATAAGAGAGCCATATGTCCAAAGCAGACTATAATCTCGGCTCTTCACTATACTATGTGGATACAGGCAGTCTTCATGTTACAAACATCTGACTTACATACAACTCACACTTACAAACAGGGGTTATTACAGTAAGTCCTCAAGTTACAAACATCCAACTGATGTAGGAGTCACACTTATGAATGGAGGCCATTACAGGTAATAGACAAATGTACCAGTTCCAACTTACAAACAAATTCAAGGTAAGAACAAACATATAGAACCTATCCTGTTTGTAACCCAGGAATACCTGATACTGCTCTTCACTGCATTATGTGAAGCCACATGCCATTGAAGAAGCTTTGGGAGATCTTCTTGGCCTCATTTTCCAAAGAGGTGGGTTGGACTGATTTATTGAGTAATCTGGAAGGCTCATTTTCACCCTCTTGCTCTGAGTATGATTTTTTCCCCTAGGAATGGGAACATTCTGAATCATAGAATAAGAAGAGGAAGGAGATACACAGGGCACCACGTGCAGTCGGTGATAAGCTTTCTCAGGTCTACCTCCCAACAGCCCCTCCCTTGACACCCTAAATGTGGCTCCCCTGTTTCACATCTTTATTAACAATCACGGGATCTAAGTAAATTAAAATCATAACACTCTTCTTCAACACTTTTAGAATAAAATCTAAACTTTTAAACATAATACTGAAGTCAGCCCACAGTCTTGCCCAATCTGACATCACAGACACACGTAACTAGGTTCGCCTTACTTCAACACACATGACTTCACTGATCCTGCTACATGTACCCATAGTGGCCATCTACTGGAATCTTGTTCGTCCTTCAAGAACTCACACCCACCATGAGTTGTTCACAATCTCGCCCCTTGTCCCAAAGCCCCACCATGTCTCCCCTTTCTCCTGTCTGTCATCCATAGCATCCCATCAGAACAACCACAACTTGTTTGCTCACCACTAGCCTGTGCACAAAATAATGAAGGGAACAAGGTGCCAGTCACTTCTATTTCCTGAGAATCTCAGTGAACTTTATGGCATATATTCAGTATGCAATAAATTTGCTAAATAATGTAAAATTATCAGTAGTATGCTAGATGCCACTAACCACAGGATAGAAGAAAAGAAGGAATATTTGGGGCAGCACAAGTGAAAAGGCAATTCCAGATTTCATAAATCTTTTGCACTAACATTTAAGCAGATGTTTAAATACTCTTTAGATCCAAAAATATAACTGATTTTGAAAACTATCAGTGATTACTACCCATTTTTAACAACAATAAAGGATAAGACCTAATTAAAAATTCATATGTGACTTTTGATACCTATTTCATTTCATTTTATATTTTTAATCACATCTTATCTACATGAGATGGGGGAGATGTGTGCGTGTTTTCACAGTGATAGATAAAATATTTGTATGACTCACAGGAAGACAAGCACACCTAAGAGCAAATTAGCTGGATCAGAAACACAGATAAAATATATTAAAAGGCATTTCCAACCCTGTTCTAGAAGAAAGACATTGAACCCTTAAAGCAAATCTAGAAGTGGGTTCAAGGGAAAGAAAATAGTAACCTGTTAAGGTAAGTAAATGAAAGACTCAAAGTTCAATTCTGACTTCAAAGAGTCAAAATAGAAAGTAGAGTCACAGGGTAGTTAAAATTGTTCCTCTAGCAGTCATAACCATCTCCTCTATTCCTGGTCAATGATGAAAGAATCACAAGTTTACAATATGGGTGGTACACATATCCAATCCTAAACCCAAATAGAACATGGATCCTTAAAGAGCAAGTTTTTCTTTAATGTGTATATGTTTATGTTACAACATAAAAGTAATGTATTTTTACCAGTTTTTATGGAGATCATTTTTCTTACATACATGGACTTCATTTTGACATACAAGCTAAGTAAGCTATTGCCATATTTTCCCAAATACAGTAGAATCTGGCTCTGAAATCTAACATGGCAGCAATTAACCCAAACTGCACATTGAATGATCTTACCTGGTCATAAATCTTTGTAATTTGCTTTAGAAAGTGGCAAATGACACTCATATAACTGAAAATGCACCCAGATGTAAACATTAATTGTTTGTCTTGATCAACAGCCCTCTTTCTATGAGCTCCGCCATCCAGGACTTACAGAGTCTTCTTTGGCCATATCTGTGGTTATACTAGGCCAGCTGCAAGTCTCACCTTTTATCCCCAGATTATTTCCACGTCTCTTAGGTATCTATAATATAACAAAGAATAGGAATTTCTTTTCTCATAATACTCAGAAATGATAATTGTCTTCTTAGAATGCCTGGTTTCCTGGGCTTTCTTCCTCACTACGCCCACTGCCTGGCTCACTGTGTTCCTTGAAAGTCTCTGCTTTTCATAAATTATGCTCTACGTGAAATGCTCCACTGGGCTGTAGTCTAGCAACTTTAGGAACTGCTGAACATTGTTAGGTTCTTCTAGGGAAAATTGTTACAAGAGAGAATCTAAGTCCTATTGTACAAAAAAATGGATTCCTGTAGTTTTGTGACATATCGTTCAAGCATATTTCATCATTGAACTTTCTCTTTCTCATTTTAATTAATCAACTATTTAATTACTGTCTTTCCCTCTGCCTTTACTTTTTGTAGCTCCTGTGAGCTAGTGAGCTCTCCAAGTTAAATGTCCAACATTCTCCTTACCTGCTCTCACCTCCCCTTCCCAAAATAAAGCCCAATCAATTACCTTTCCCAAATATCCCAGATGGACTACCATTCTTACAACATTTAGTTAGACACTTTGAAATTTGCTTTTTTGACTTTCTGTATTCTCTTTCTCAAGAAGGCTTACTATTTTCCCTTATATAAAATGATTTTCCTGGACTCACCTTTTCCTCCTCTATCTTGTGATCCCATATTGATGTTCAACCCTGCAATGGCTAACTGTAGGTGTCAGCTTGACTGAATTGAGGATTATCTGTAGAACTAGTACAGGGTCATTTCTGGAAGTGTCTGTCAGGGTGTTTCCAGAGAAGACTGGCATGTAAATTAGTGGACTGAGTGGAAAATCCCCTTAATGTAGAAGGGAACCATCCAACCAGCTGGGGACCCACGTAGAACAGCAAGATGATTTCTCTCTGCACAGGGAGCTGGAATAGACACTTACTCAACTGTCTTTGGACATCAGAATACCAGGCTCTCTGGTTTTGGGATGCCAGGATTCATACAAGTGCACCCCTCCCCTGCCAGTTTTCAGCTTTCAGCCTCAAACTAGTTACACCACCAGTTTCCCTGATTCTAACATCTCTGAATTTGGACTAAGTCACATACCAGCTCCTCTGGTTCCAGCTTGGAGACAGCCTTTGGTGGGACTTCTCTGCCTCTGTAATCTTGTGAGCCAATAATAATTTATTATTATTCCTCTAACAAATTCATTTTTGTATATTTATGTCTATAGTTCCCTTCAGATATCCTACTGGTTCTGTCTTTCCAGAGAACCCTGACTACTACAAGCCTGCATCCTCTCCCCATAACCTAATGGTTAAGGTAACAATAAGCCCCCAGCAGCTCCCCTTGTCTGTTCTTATATTTTAAGAACAGGAGGAGGAACAGTGGAGGTGTTAGCACTGAAGAACAACAACATTTGATGGGGAAAGAGGAAAGAGAAAGAGGAGAGAAAATGAGTTCAGGATCCCACCGGAGCACAAAGCTTAGATAAGGAACTGAATTGCTAATAGTGGGGTGTCACTAGAAAGAGGCTTAAGATGGTCCAGTGAGGAAATATTTGGGGACAGGATCTCACAGTCAGGCAGTCATTTACTCTATTGGTAGGTCCCTCAGGCCCTGCTCTCCAGACATATGCTACAAAAATTCCAGATGTTTCTTTTTCTCTCAAGTCATTATTCTGCAATTTTCCAACATGTTTACTAAATTATAAAAACCTGTCTCTGCTTCTAAGAGAAAATGGTATCTGATTAGTTTTACAGCACTCCACAATCCTAACTATTTAGGTAAAGCTGTCCACTTTTCATTTCATCAAGAGTATCAAATGATGACTCTGTCAGATTATATTAAAGTGTTGCTAATTTAAGGTTTCTTCCCCTTTTTTGACAACCTAACTTCTAATGTAATATTTAAACTACCCTATACATTTTTAATTTGTTTTTTGAATCCCTTTAGTAGCTAATGAATATATTCATTTTTTCCTAAATAAAGGAAAATGAAACAAAAATCTTCAAATGTCCTAACTCCCTTAAATTTATTTAAAAACATAACTTGGGATTCCATTCTTTAACTGAAATATTCTTTCTGCTGGAGTTCTTCAATTATGCAAGTTCATAGTCTTCTGGGTCCTTTAGAGATTTAGCCTCTGGTTTTCAAGTTATTTGATTTTTTTCCATGAATAATAACAAATATTAAGTGAGGTATTAGTTCACAGAATCCATGAACTTAACAGGCACACTCTGATAGAGATCAAGTAATATTTTCCACTCAAAGACTGCAACACACAGTAGCTGGGTGAAGTATGACCAAGAATAATATGCAAATTAAAAGCATATTGCTAGATCTTTAAGTATGGGGGGGGGGGAAGACATTTTAATTGATTTTGCTGACAGCAAAGGATGAGACATGTGATCTAGTGTCTCCAACCCTTCACTGAAGAACCAGTCAACAATGAACCATGTGAATAAGCCCAGCCAAGAACAGAGATAATGCCCAGTGGGTACCTAATAGTGGGATTGTAGGATGGAATGGAAGGTCTGTCTTTGAGGATTCTCTATACATCTTTCCAAGGAGGCTGTGTTAGTTTTCAGTTTCACCAACAGTGTAAAAGTTCTCTCTACAACTATACCAGTATCTGCAGCTTTGAGACATTGTGATGTGAATTATTCTTTCTACCCAGAAGAAAAAAAATCATTTTATCAGAAGGACATTTGTACTAGATTGTTTATCACAGCTCAATTTATAATCACCAATATGTAGAAACAATTCAAGTCCCTATCAAGGGGAAATGAAGACATTATATCTTTTGTATTAACCTAGAGTAACCTGAAGAACACCATCTTTAGTAAAAAATCACAAGAATGGAAAAGTTAGTATGCAATGTACTCAATACTAATATGAAGCCTGTAGACTAACTAATGCATACCCACACAAGAGAAAAACACAATTTATTTCAAGTTGGGTGGAGTGGGGAGGACTAAGGGGAATTGGTGTGCTCCCACCTAATGGGCACAATCTAGAGGTGTATGACCCACTTCCTGACGGAGGAGCACAACTACAACAGACAAACTACACCTACACCTACTACACCTAACAAACACAAACATTGCAACCTAATTATTTGTACCCTCATAGTAATCTGAAATTTATAAAAAGGAATGGTCACTTTTGTACAGCCTACACCTGCTCCCATCTCTTGCTTCTTCCCTCAACAGACAAAGTGTTCTCGTGGAGTGTTGTCCTTACACTCTTGTCTTGCCAAGAACTTTTCTATCTTTGCTCTTTTCTACCTCAGCTGTAGGTATCTTTCTACTCAATCACAGAATATATACAAACATATCCTACCTACTTTAGTACTAAAGCAAAAAGGTTACCTTAAAGCAACATACCTATAGCTACCACTTATTTTCTCTACCACTTCTTTCCTCAGATACTTTTCTGATCCACAATTCTCACTTCTTGTTCCTCTTTCCATTCTGATTATACCCTCATCATTTCTCTCCTCCGACACTGCTGTTGTTCCTGTCCCCAGAGAGTAACTTGTTCCATGAACACTTGTCTGTCCACATCTTGTAATCCTGAGCAGCTCTGGAGCATCCCCTCTCTTTAGAACACTTCCTTCTTTATGGATTTTCTCCAGCTTCATAGTTGCCAATTGGTGTCATTCTGGGTTGTCACTTTCAGTCCAACTCAAACTCTAAGAATTGCAATTGGGCTCCTTCTCTCATCTCTACACTTCATTTTTTGGATGATCAAAAACATTCTCATCTTTTTAAACAATGTACTTGTGCCAATCATTCCCAAGTTTCTATTCCTACCCTAAATTTCTCTTCAGAAATCCAGACTTGGATTTTCAAATGCTTAGTACATATGTCTACTTGAATATTTCAAAGACATCTCAGAATTTACATGTGCACAAATGGACTTGATTTCCCACCTAAAAATTTCAACCCTGTCCTACTCACCTTGCCCCTGTAAGCTAGAGGTAAAATTAGTGGACTGAGGATAGAAGGGAGAAGGTGGGAGAAATTAGTGACAACTCTTACTGTACCCCTGTCTCATCCATCACTGAGGACTGTCCTTCATATCTGCAAATCACACTTCAAATCTTTTCATTTCTCACATTTCCACAATTACCACATCACTTTAAGATATCATCATCTCTTATGGGGACTTTAATAGATTTTTAACAAGTCTTCTTGCTATCTCTACTGCTGTCAGAATAATCTCTTACAAATGTGAATTAAAACAATTATTGTCCTGCATGTAAAATGTTTCTCCTGCATTCCTGGGAGAATCTCAAGGCCCATAGAGCCTGTATAGGGTTGAAGCTGTGCTTCATTCCTCATTTTCCCTCCAAATACTCCTCCCTCTTCTCCCTATGCCCAAGCCACAAAATCTTTTCTTAAGTTTCTTAAATGAGAAGTATCTTCTCCACCTTAGGGTGGATGTTCATGCTGCTTCTTATACTTGCAAAATTTTCCCTTCATATTCTTTAGTTTATGTTTACATTATAGCTTAATCTTTAGCAAGTACTCTTCTGGCCATCCTTTCTAAAGTAGGCCTCTCCTAATCTGTTAGCTTTGATCCTGGTATCTTGCTTATTTCTTTCTTAACTCTGTGCACTGAAATCACCTATTTCTTTTATTCATTTATTCAACACATATTTATTTAATGTCTACTGTGGGCCAGGCACTGTGATCAGCACTTGAAAAATAACAATGAACAAGTCAGGCAAAATTTCCTGCACACATGCAACCCAAATCCTGAAGGGATAATAATGATGAAAAAAATAATTAAGTAAATAACAGAGAATGACAGAAGGTTATAAATACAATTAGAAAACAGAGCAGGTTAAGGAGGAGTCAGCAGTACCAAGATGGGGAAGTGGAAAGAATTGTATTTAATTAGGGTAGTTAGGGAAATCTCAGAAAGGTGGTATTTAAGGCTGGAGGGTGGACATAGAGTTAGCTAGAATACCCAGGGAAGCATGCTCTGGGCAGAAGGATCTGCCAGTGCAAAAGTGCTCATGGGGGAATATGGCTTCTGTAATGAAGGAATCCAAGGATGCCACTATAGATGGGATGTGTAGGAAATTAGCTTAGACAGTTATGAGGTCAGGGGAAGACTTTTCAGGACTTTATAGGACCTTGAGTTATCTGGATAGTTATTAGAGGTTTTTGAGCAAGGAAGTGGCATAATCTGTTTTATGTTTACAGTGTTGATTTATTTGTTTATTTCTTTGTCTCCATTATACAATGAATCTTTAATATATCGCTAAGTATTCAATGACATAGTATCTGATACATAAATATTTGTTAGGTAAAAAAATAAATGCATGACATTGCCACATCTGGAGAAGATGAGAGAAGAGACTGAAATGGACAATATGATAATATTTTAGTGAGTGCTGTATGTACAATCAGATGGGTGTATTCAGGTAAGTTAAAGCATACCATGTATTTCACATAATGTATTAACTTGAAACAACCAGCAAACATTCAAAAGAACATGAATAGTATGTAATGGTTAATTTAATGTGTCGATTGGGCTGGGCTACAGGGGTGCCCAGATATTTGGCCAAACAGTATTCTGGGTGCTTCTGAGAGGGCATTTCTGAATGACACTAGTATTTAAATCAGTGGACTTTGAATAAAGCAGATTACCCATCATAATGTGTGTGGACCTTATTTAATCAGCTGAGGGCCTGGATAGAACAAAAAAGCCAGCCTCCCCTGAGAAAGAGAGTATTCTCCAGAAAATTGCCTTCAGACTTCAATACAAGCTCTTCCTGGTTCTACAGAAGACACCTGTCAGGCTTAGACTGGAACGTGAGCTCTCTTGGATATCCAGACTGCCAGCCTTTGGACTGGAATGGCTCTCTCCATCTCCAGAGTACTGGCTTAACCTACAGATTTTGGATTTTCTAATTTCCTTAATTGTGTGAGTAAACATCTTACAAAAAAATAAATCTGTATATCTATAAACACACACAACAACCACACACACATACACACACACACACACACACACCCTACTGGTTCTATTTCCTTACAGAATTCTGCCTAATACATCAACTGGGTAAGAGATGTAGCTGGGTAAACTTGAAAAAGTTTCAATTTTTTGTTGAATGAATCCAAATCTAAATATTGTTGTTAAATGTATTTGCTAAAGATTCAGTCAATGACTAAAAAATAAACAGTGTAGGAGGTTCTGCTTCCAGTCATTACAGGGTAAATGGTGCTGCATTCTCTACATGAAAATAAGTTAAAAATTAGACAAGAAAGAAGAGGCAGTTGTTTTCAGACACCAGTCTACAGGCACCATCAACCCTTAAAGAAAGGAAATGTGGTAAGCCTCATATTTTTCTAGCCTTTCTGTCTAGGGCAATAGTCAAACCACAGTGCAGAAAACAAAAGCATCCCAAGAGAGCAGTGCTGTTCTGAGCTGGAGAAGCACAGAAGAGTGTTTGGGGTTGTTGAAGCATCTGGAACTTGTGGGCAATATATAAAATAACAGACAAGTGCACAGGAGCCTGATTGGAGGATTTCTATCATAGGATTCTTGCCTGAGAGTTAGGATCACATATTCAGAACAAAAACATGCATGGCCCAGCACAGAATGTCTGGTATGAACTGATAAATCAGCTAATGTAAACAGAGGCTGTATGGAGCCAGGAGATTATAGATGTTTTCATCCAGTCAACACAGAGAGATTTGCTGACCTTCTAGGTCATTTGATGAAAAACAGGAAAAGGCCACAACTAGGATAAGAATAGGCCTAAGAGTAAAGGTCTAAGATGGGAAAGAAAATTTAAATTGGCCTGCTCTGCCTACTTCTGAGTCTGGAAAGATGGAGTAGATGCACTTTTCTCTATTCCTATCTCTACATAAAATTTTAGTAAATATAAATGCTGAGAGGTGGAAAATAGGAAGCAGACTTGGGACCCAAGAAACAGCATGGCTTTGCATTCCTTACACTTGCTCCTTGTCTCATGTAACTGCGGCTGGGTGCTAGAGAAACCAACAACATGGAACATCTAATGGGCACAGAATAAAGAAGACTGCTCTCAGTCGTTAAAAGGCCAGGAAAGGAGCAGGTGGACAAGACAAAAACCTTGTAGACAATAATCACTCTAATCCAGGCAAATGCCACAGAATAAAAACTGAAAGCTCACACTCAACCTTATCAGCAACAGTTGAACAGGGAGCCTAGACAGACACCCCTACTGTAATGAAGTGGCCCTAGCCCTCTGTACTGAGGTGGTGTCAGAACAGTATTAAGCCCAACCCTCTGCAGTATCATTAGAAGCCACATAGAGAACAGTGAAAAGTCACTACTGGCCATCCCAGTGTCAGGGAAGACTAACAGGACCCTGAAATTTTACCCCTACCCAGCAGTAATGAGACATTCCATCCCCCTTGGGCATCAAATAACAGAAAATGACAGAAGGTTATAAATGCAATTAAAAAGCAGTGCAGGTTAAGGAGGAGTCAGGAATACCAAGGTGGGGAGGTAGAAAGAGTTGCATTTATATAGGGTAGTTAGGAAATCTCAGAAAGGTGGTATTTAAGGCTGGGGGGTTAGGGTTAGGATTAGGGCATTAGTGAGGACCACTGAAAACCTGGACTTCCATCTCTGTCTCATGTTAGCAAGGCAGTGAGTGACTCTGTCTCCACAAGCAGGGTATAGAAGAGGCATACTGAGACAGATAATTTTAAGAAAATCTAAAATCTTGTATCAAAATACCACAAATGTCTGGAAATCACTCATCAGACCAAGAACTAAGAAATAAAATCTCAAATTAAACAGATAATCTTCTGACAACAATTTCACAGAAATAATTATAAAAATGCTTCAAAAAGAAGTTACAAACATACTTAAAACAAATTAAAAATAAAAAGTCTGGCTGAGCATGGTGGCTCATGCCTGTCATTTAGCACTCTGGGAAGCTGAGGCAGGTGGATCATTTGAGCTCAGGAATTCAAAACCAGCCTGAGGAAGAGAGAAACCTTGTCTCTACTAAAAATAGAAAAACTAGCCAGGTGTTGTGGTGGAGGCCTATAGTCCCAGCTACTCAGAAAGTTGAGGCAGGAGAATCTGAGGCTTGAGACCAAGAGTTGGAGGTTCCTGTGAGCTATGATGTTATGGCTCTCTACCCAGGGTGACAGAATGAGACTCTGTCTAAAAAAAAAAAAAAAAAAAAAAAAATTCTGATCAAGAAATAGGGGACATAAAGAACACAATGAAAATGTCAGATCTGAAAAATATAGTAATCACAATAAAAATGCATTGAGGGGACTCAACACCAGGATGAAGAAGACAATGAAAAGAATCAGTGACCTTGGAGACAGAACAATAGAAATTATACAATCTGAACAAAGGAGAAGAAAATAGACTGAAAATGAGCACGGAATTTGCAAAATAGATATCTGACCACAAATCCATAACATATTTCAAAGCCCTGAAAATTATTAACAAAAGACTAACAACCTGATAAAAGTAGACAAAAACATACACAGTTCAAAGACTAATCCAATAAAAAGTAGGCAAAATTGACTTGGAGCAGTCATAAAAGAAGATATTTAAATAACCAAGGTAGATATAAAAAGATTCCTTAGTCATTAATGAAATGCCAACTGAAGTTACATTCAGATACCACTATAACCACCACAATACCACAGATTATGAAGACTGGACACACCCAATAATGTAAGATGTGCAGCAACTATACGTTGATAGGAGATGTGGAAAATGGTATGACTATCGATACTTTGGAAAGCCATCTGACAGTTTCTTAAAAGATCAAACATACACTTATCAGTAGATGTAGTCAGTACATTTCTAGTTATTTGCACCAGATAAGGATGCCATATGTCTATAAATGGAATTGAACCAGAATGTTTACAGAAGCTGTATTTAAAAAGTGAAACACCAGGAAGTTTAAATTTTATCATCAGAAAAATATCAATAAATTGTGAAATAGTGGTACAATTATATGCCTCTCACCAATAAAAAAGGACAAACTGCTGATAAATACAGCAGCATTGGTAAATCTAAAAACATGCTTAGCAAAAGAAACTATGCATAAACAAGTACATACTGAATTAATCCATTTATATGTAATTCAACAACAGCGGAACTAAGCTGTGGTGATGTAAATTACAACATCGCTTGCCATTGTTTGTGGAGGTAATGACTGACCAGAATGGGACCTGAGGGAACTTTATAGGAACAGGAAAATAGACTCTGTATTGCCTGAGAACTTAGTTTCACAAATGTTTCACTCTTGTTGAAACATCAAATTGTGTACTTTAGATATGTGTATTTCTGTAGGCAAGTTTTATCTCAATAAAAAAACTTTTTTTTTGGAGTGAGAGCAAAATGGCAGCCGAGTAACAGCTTCCTTGCAACTGGGCACGGTGAGCCTGGGGAGATAAGACTCCAAGCATCTCCGGCCTGTGGGATCTGCCTATAATCATCCCTTTAAGGATACAGGGAGTCAGCGAGAGACTTCTAGACCCCAAGAGGAGGAGACAAACAGTGGAAAACTGGCAAGTGATTGCAAGTGTTTGATCAGTCTAATCCCCCTGGCAGCTGTAAGTACAGCAGCAGTGAGACTGCAAACTGGAAAGGCCTTACCTGTGAAATGTTTTGGTATTTTTTGATTTGGCACTCAGTTGAACTGCCTTGGGGAGAGCTTGAGCAAAAGTGCAGAGAACTTTGGGCATTGTCTAGGGCCCCAGACTGAGCCACTAAGTCAGATGGAGCTAATAGTGTTTGGCTGTGGGCCACAGGGAGTCATTGTGAGAGAATGCCCCAGCAAGCTCCACCTCAGGGTCCCAGAGCAAGGACTGGGTGGGAGCTAGTAACCTAGTGTCTGAGCAGCCTAAAGGCAGGGACTGAGCCACCTTACAGCCTTAACCCTCAGATGCAAAGTGAGACAGATTTTGGCACACTGGATAAGTGGATAGCCACTTTAGCAGTGATCCCAGCGACAAGCACTTTCCTGGGAAAGCTTCTGCTTAGCGAAGTTTAGAAGTTTTAAGTGCCTTTTAAGAGGGCTAAAGAGAGATTTAGGATGTCCACCCTGTGGGGTTTGAGAAATCAGCAGAGGCCTCCAGTCGTATCAGCATTGTGATTAACATCTCATATTCCAGAAGACCACCTGTTGCCCAGACAATATTTAACAAAATATATATATACTGCTTTGTTTTTGATTGTTTGTTTCTTTGTTGTTTATTTTGTTGTTGTTGTTTTCTTTTTAAATTTGAACCTATTCTGTACAGATTTTTTTCTTTTCTTTTTTTTTTCTTCCTTTTCTTTCTCCATTTTTCTAGTTTAAATACAATTTCCCATTGCTGCCTTTTTTAATAATTAGAACTTTATTTTTGCTAGTGTTTGTACCCCTATTATTTGTTTTTTTACCCAATTTTATCCCATAAATTTTTCTGTTTGCTTGTTTTGGTTTGATTTATAGCATTTTTGCCTTTCCTCTCCACTTGGTGGAGGTGGGGTACTGTGTCCAATCAAGTTAGCAAAGAGCTGCTGACCTCAAGGGAAACACCCAACTGGGCACCCCCCAGAGGTTTGTGTCAAAGTACCCTACTGTACACCTGTATTGCTCTGTCTCCCTCTTTCTGTGTCTCTCTTCTTTTTGTCAATATTCCCTTTTACCCACACCCTCTCCTTTCTCTATTTTCTTTTCTTTATTTCTTTATTTTTATTTCTTTTATCTCTTCTTCCTTTTCAACCTTCTCAGCCTTCTAGTCCTGTACCAAAAAGACTCATCAAAACCTTAGTCCACAGCCATGGGAACTTAAAGAGCAAGAGGAAGTGAAAGGAAAATTAGGGCAAGAAAACAGATAAAATAAATCACTCATGAGGAAGAATTAGCAGAAAACTCCAGGCAACATGAAGAACCAGTCCAGAGCAACCCCTCCAAGGGACCATGAGGCAGCTACTGCAGAAGTTTCTACCTATAAAGAAATGTTAGGAATGACAGAAAGGGAATTTAGAATACACAGGATGAAAACAATGAAGGAAATGATGGAAACAATGAAGGAAACTGCTAATAATGTGGAAAATAACCACAAGTAAATCCAAAAACAGAATAAAATAAGAGATGAACGATACGAAGAATATAGAAAGGACATAGCAGAGCTGAAGGAACTGAAGCAGTCAATTAGGGAACATAAAGATGCAATAGAAAGTATCAGCAACAGGTTAGACCATGCAGAAGAAAGAATTTCAGAGGTAGAGGACAAAGTTGTTGAGATAACTCAGATAGTTAAAGAGATAGAAAAGAAGAGAGAGAAAGCAGAATGTTCATGGTCAGAATTATGGGACTTTATGAAGCATTTCAACATATGAGTTATAGGAATCCCAGAAGAAGAAGAAGACTGCTCCAGAGGAATGGAAGCCATACTAGAGAATATTATAAATAAAAATTTCCCAAATATCACCAAAGATTCTGACACACTGCTTTCAGAGGGATATCGAACCCCAGGTCACCTCAACTCTAACTGAGCTTCTCCAAGACACATTGTGATGAACCTGTCCAAAGTCAAGACAAAAAAAAAGATTCTGCAAGCTACCAGGAGTAAGCGCCAGTTGACCTACAGGGGCAAATCCATCAGAGTGACTGCAGACTTCTCTAATGAAACTTTCCAAGAAAGAATACAATGGTTACC